>ML677362.1:2845789-2965232 GCA_007922305.1 Dermatemys mawii | reverse complement strand
TATAAATAGGTAGGCAAGAGCCAGGTTAAAGATAACAGGGTGGGTCCCACCCTGGGGGATAACACCCTGGGTCCCACCCTGGGGGATAACACCCTGGGTCCCACCCTGTTATCTTTAACCTGGCTCTTGCCTACCTATTTATACCTGCCCCTGGATTCTTCCACTGCATGCAGCCGACGAAGGGGGTATTAGCCCACGAAAGCTTATGTTCTAATACTTCAGTTAGTCTTTAAGGTGCCACAGGACTCTGTCACTTCTCAGAATATGCATTCTCAGGATGGAGAATGCTCAGTCATTCTGTGGTGACAGCACATGTACAATCTGGTTGCACGGAGAATCACACCTTCCAAATGGTGTGAAGTGACCTTGATAGAAAGGCCAAAGCACTATAACAAGAGCAGATTGTACCCTGTGAGGGTACAATCTAGGAGCTGTGAGGATGGAATCTTCTGAGAATTTAGCTGCTAAACTCTTAACAGTCTCTACTGAGCATGTGAAAACGGCAGTTTCTCAAAGGCTCATAACTTGGCCACATATGGTCAGTTTTTTAAGGGTGGGACAAAATCATATCCCTGACACTAGAATAACTCCCTGCCAAATTTCAAGTCCATGGTCCAAAGCACAAAGACACTAGAGCTTTCCAATTAAACAATTTTAAGAATTGTTTTAAGCATCAACAAGAGAATGTATTCCCTCCCATATCTCATTCCCAGAAATGGCTGAACTATTTTTGCTGAAACTTTAAGAAATAAAATCAGCAGATACCGACAGGAAACTTCAGCCTCGGTGGTAAAAATGTGGCAAAGTTATAGGCAACCGAAAAGAGAGCCTTATAATGGGAAGTGTTAGACAACCTTAACTTGGCTACTAGCTCCACCTATAATATGAGCCAAACTGCTAGCATAGGCTCAGTCTAGATTCCTCAGAAGATATAGCTCTAATAGTGCCTGGGCAGACAGCATTATTCACTAAAACTTAGCCCAATCTTAGTCTCTTCATAGATGGATCTCTGACAATCCTTCTACTGCTGATATGCAGCTGTATTCTTTCTCCTCCATTGGGAAGGAGAACAAACTAATTTTCTACATGTCACTGGACTGGGTTTGTTCCCTGCCAGATACAGCTGTCTTTTAAATAGGACCAGTTGAAATTATTTTTAAAGAATTTTTTTCTCTAAGAAAGTTACCTTTCCTTGAAATAGAATTTTTAAAACAAAAAAACCTTAATTTGACAACAATTTATAATAACAATTTTCTAAAACAAACCCTTGGAACATTTCTTCAAGTTTTTTAGAAATTTTCAGTTACTTTTTTTAAATAGTGGGGAATCACACGCTTCAGTTTGCCTTTTTTCAAAGAGCAAAAAGGTAAGTAAATCAGAGAAGAAGAAAGGAGGGAGAACACTTTCACTCTTTTTAAAATTTCTTCCACTGGAACAGTGTAAAAAATATTTTAAAAAGTGAGAGAAAATGTTACAGACTTTAACCTTTTAAACTTAAAAATGCCACAAATACTACTTTTCCAGGGGAGAAGGGGAGTGAGAGAAAGGAAAAAAGAAACCCAAAATTGTAAGTGAAATTTTTCATTAAAAAAAAACAACCCCTACCCCAAAAAACGAACAAATGTAGAATAAAACAAAAATTGTTAACTTTGTTTCCAAAAAATTCACAGCCCCCTAAACATTACTTCTTTTTGCCCATGCCATTCCTAATTCTACAAAAGGGAAATCCTAATGTTTATCTAAAAAGGCTAGTTACCTTTTGAAATCACAAGTCAAGGTACGAGTCTGCTGCTATGCCACCTTGGCCTGCTATCAGCTAATCAAATCTCGCATGATCAACAAGGATGAAATAAATCAGTGCTTGTGTGGAAGGCCTCCAATCCCACCCCACCCCAAGGTATTGAAGAACATGGTGTTGGTGATTCAGAAAATGACATATTTCCACCTCAGTCAGCCCTGAAGCAGTGCCCTACCATAGTGTTGGTGAATGCTGGTTTTCAGATGAGGGTTGCTGTAGGGTGCTGTGGTGCCAAGTGCCAGAACTGAGAGTAGGGAGACCGTCAAGCTTTAACCTGTCTCTGCAGAGATCTGGGAGAAGAGAAACCCCCTTTTGAACTCACTATTTATTTGTTGCAGAAGTAGAGAAGCTGGTCCACCCCCGACTGAATTCTAACTTGTGTCATGTACAGCTCTTATGCCGCATGCAGCTTCAATGGGATCCTGTATGCTCCCTCCCTTTTTGCCTTGAACTGTTGGTACTGTTACACAGCTACTGCATTCCAGAGAGAGACAAAATAATTGTGTGAGTGGCTTTATTTTAGAGAGAGATGCAATGATTCCTGTGTTTGTAGATACTATATGCTGTTTGCAAAGCTTTTTCAGATGAAAGGAGATCTAAAAACACAAGATGATATTATTATACAATCTCAAGGAGAGAAGGGATCAGATGTTAATGGGCAGAGTCAGTGTATTCTACAATCTGGCATGTTTATGCCCATCATGTACAAAGACGCCCATTTCCAATGTCCTGAAATGCCTCTCCACTCTGATCAGGGAACACTAACGCTATTGTGGATGTTATTAGCTTACAGGTTGTTGAATGCTACAAAACTTCAATTAGTTCTCAGAAGAAGATGACATAATTTATTTACATTCTGGGTTTCACCCTGGTCTAGTCAATATATGCCAATTTTATTAGGTGCAAGGTTTTGTAATAGTGAGTTGTACTCCTGAATCTCCTTGGCTTTTAATGATCATTGGCTTAGGCAGGTAATCAATAGCTGCTTCACAGAAGGCCTGTAGATATTGACTTTGGTCTCCAGAAGACTTTATCAGGAGTCATACGGGGGATACTTTCACTTCAAATTAAATTGTGGACCATTAAATCTCCTTAGTAAAAGAGTGGAACTAATATTATATGCCAACGTGCCTTTTGAATTTTTAAATAGAACACAATGCTTATGGTTGGGGACAAGGATTTTGCCAGATTCCTGGATTATTCTTTTTCTTTAGCAAATCATTTTAACTGTTATAGATTTTCCTGGAGACAGAGTGTTAATGCTTCGGAATGTGCCCTCTCTGTTTCTCAAACGATAAGAGCATCTCCTATGTAAGAGGACTTGATCAACTGAGCATCTGCAGGTTCTAAAGACAAATCACAGTGCACTTGGTCACCTTGACACTTGCTTCCTAATTCCTTCCCACCCCACCACATCTTGACTGTGTAGGTATAGGTTGAGGTGGCAGATGGGGATAGGAAAAATCTATATTCTAATGACTGACTTTTCTGTGTTATGTGTTACTATGTGTGTAGCTGTGTCTCTTTAGATTTGATGTCAGTAAAAAGGGGACATTCCCAACAGTGGCTACAAATTTAAGAGAAATGGGCTGAAGTTGGAAGAATCAGCTTGACTGGAAGTACCCAACAAAACTGAATTTCAGAGGCCAGTAATACTAGCCCACAGACGCTCTCAGATTGCACTACACCATAGGTGATCACACCACCAAATTTAGCCATTGGCAACGTCACAAAAGCCAGAGTTCCACCTTACATATATAAAATGGAGCAATCTGCAGCCAACCTCGTCCTTTAATACACAGACATGGAGTGTGTCGGCTTCTGCTGGGATCAAATAGTAACATAGTATGCCTGGCCCTTTGGTCTCCAAGGACCAAAAACTTTGTAACAAAGATAAGGGCAGCCAAGGTAACATTGCAAAGCTCAGGGTGGGAATCACACCTCCTAGCTGCATACCCATCCCAGCACATACCTGCTGGGGTTTTCTATCAGACTGCTGCATTTCAACCATTTTCTCTCCACATCACAACTGCCAAGAGCCATTGTCTTTCCCTCCTGTTTGTTTCCTGTGCACAAAATGCGAAAGATGCATTTTCAGGCTGCCTGTCAATAAAGGAAGAACATTATGTCCTCGGGAGAATGAAAGACCAGAATGTACTTTTCATTCAAAGATCAGCTGCCTTGAATCTCCTCATAGCCCTGACCCTTAGCAGAGAGGTAGGCAGAATTCTTTTAATTAAAGAAGCAGTACTTATAAAATATTATCATATAATTCTGTGCACCACAATCAGGTTGGCTCTTGTGGTGTATCTGGAAGAGAGAAACATCTGATGTAGGCCTGGTCTATAGTTAAAACTTAACTGTTGCACAGCTGGATCAGCAGTAGCACGCATACAGCTGTGTAACTCTGGCACCAAGATGTTTCAGAATTTTTGCTAGCCAGAAGCCACATTCTTTTCTTGCTTTCTTAAAAGGGGAAAAAATCACTAAACTTTCACAGCAATTTAAGAAAAAAAATGAACAAGCATCACCACCACAGGGTGACCAGGTATCTGGTTTTCAAGCAGAACACCTGGTCAACCTACAGCCCTCTCCAACGCTATGAATCCTTCGGCCCCCCTTCCAGCCTGGAGTCCCCTCCTGCACCCCGAACCCCTCATTTCTGACTCCACCCCAGAGCCCGCACCCCCAGCCGGAATCCTCACTCCCTCCCAACCCCCAACTTCCTTCCCTTTACTGGAGCCTGCACCCCCATTTAGAGCCCTTTCCAACACCCAAACCCAAGCCTAGTGAAAGCGAGTAAAGTTGGGGGAGAGAGAGCCACTACGGGAGTAGGAATGTAGTGAGTGGGGGGGGGGCAGGGCTTCAGGGAAGGGGCAGAGCTAGGTTGTTTGGTTTTGTGCCAATAGAAAGTTAGCAACTCTACCTACCCACTGTTAATAAATGTAAATTTGCCTGTGCCTTCATTCTCCACCAGGCTCAGATTTATTTTCTGAGATGTAAATCACAGAGACAGATGAACCATTTAGGATGTTTTTCTGTCATCTTTAACTGCATCACAGCTGATCCTTCATTCCCCATTCCATAGACATTCTAATGAAACAGTAGAAACTGGCACGTTCAGTATCAAGAAAGAGGCTAAAAACAAAACTAAGAGACTCAGCATGGACTGCATAAATTAAAGCCTTTCTAACAGGGAAGAACTGAACATATGTATTGAGTATGTGACAGGTGGCAGGGGAAATCTGAAAGCATTGATAGGATTGGCCACTGCCAACTTGTTGCTTTCCAGTATACTAAATAGTCATCCCTGACACCTGTAGGCCTTTTATCATAGAACTATTGTCCTCCCATCACTGAGGTAGATCAAGTTTATTGAGACAATCCTGCCTGCCTCGCAAACAATAAGCAATAGGTCTAAATGATCCGTATGCTCCACAGCACTCAGGAAATGGCTGGGCATTCTAACAACGATGGGTTTGTTACTGTTTTTGCCCTGAGACACCCAATATTTTCACTATAGCTGTTACTGTTCATTGTCTCCTTAACTCGCTAGTATTCCAGAAAGGTTGATTGTGCAGCAGACCATTCTGGGGTTCAAGGAAAAGGCAACATGGTCATGCCTATCATTTAGTGAGATAATCCATCCAGTGATCTGTCTGTCTGTTTGAGATGGAAGCCAGAATATCTAGAAAGTTTTTCTGCTGGTGCAACCACAGCAATGTCTCTTTTGCTTTCAAGTTCACTTTGAATTCTCTTTTATATACAACAGTGTCTTTAAAACACAGAGTGTTTCCAAATACTTTACACTGAGTTAAATAATAAATAACAGCAGCGGAAGTGAGAGATTAAGAAGTGTGGCCTAGAGAGAAAAGATTCATAGATTTATAGATTTTAAAGCCAAATGATCTGAGTATCATCCTAAAACCAAAAAGAACTTACCCAATAATTTCTGCATGAAGACTATAAATTTTGTTTGAGAGTATCTCTTTCAGAAAGCTATCCAGACTTTAAATAAAGACTGAAAGAGATGGTGGATCCACCATATCTGAAGTAAGTTATTCCACTGATTAATTATGCTCACTGTTTTGTCTAGCTTCACCTTCCAACCACTGGATTTCTTTATGCCTTTGGGGGGGGGGGGTGAAGGATATATTTAAAGAAATATATATATAAAAATAAATAAATAAATAAAATCTCTTCCCCATATTGGCACTTGTACACTGTGATCAAGTCACTCTAACCCTCTTGAATAAACTAAATAATACGAACTTCGGCAGTTTTACATATAAGGCACATTTCCCAGACTTAGAATCCTTATAGTAGCTCTTTTCTGCACCCTTTCCAGTTTTTCAGCATCCTGTTTGAAATGTGGGCATCAGAACTGGACACAGAATTACAGTCATTGTCTTACTAAATGCTCTATTCTTATTTCATATTCCCTTATTTATATAACCAAGGATCACATTTTCCCTCATAGCTACAACTCCACAATGTGAGCTCAGTTTCATTTGGTTATTTACGATGCCCCCTAAATCCTTTCCAGGATACAGTTCCCCTTCTGATAAATGTTAACAGATTTGCCTGTTACTTTGGGGTACACTCATTTATTAGGGTTACTCTTCTGAAGTGGGAAGGTTTCTGTAATTCTATCAATGTACTGCTTGTGTCACTTGTGCTCTCATACAGAGCTCTACTTCTTCCCACCGCAAGTTCCCTCCCAATGGAACTACTCTGCAGGACCTAGGTTCCCCAGGGCTGGGTTCGTCCAGCCCCAGAATCACACACACACACACACACACACACACACAGCTGTCACTCTCAGATGTCCCAGGTTCAGCATGTCCCTATCCTCCCTTTCATGTTACAATTGTTCTGGTAGTAACCCACTTGTTAAGCAAACCCCTACAGAATTTTTAGGTGCTGCAGGGATCTTTAGCTTAGGTACAAGGAGCGTTGCTGCAGAGTGAATGGGGAAGCCAAAAAACACTCACGAGGGGGAGAGAGAGAGAAGCAACCAGCTTAACCATGAAAGATATTTATTGCCAGGTAATAACCATACAAGGGGAGCCAAACAAACAAAACAGTTACAACATTAAATCTAACATAAATTTGATTATAAAAGTCAGGTTTAGAAAACTATAACTGATCACACAAGTCAGGGTCAGAAGGCTATAACCAGAGAGAGAGAGCTGGGTTCTCACCATTCCGTGAAGCTTGAATTGATCGGGGGTCCTAGGTAGTGGTGGTAGCTGAGGGTGTGGAGTGCTGGAGACAGGCAGGGGACTCCAGCACGATCAGTCAGGAGAAGATGAAGTCCCAACGGAACTGAAGCAGATTTTGGATCCAGGCATCACAGCACTTGCTTAAGCATGGGTAGGGGGTTTTGTAGGGAAAGAACAGTGGTTTAAGGAAGACCACTAGATTTGTTTGTGGGTAAACTAATGGCTCAAGGGAATATACCAAAGTTGTTTTGTTCAGGCTAGACAATAGGAACTGCTTGTTCCTGGTTATGGGTGGTGTTCCTTCGAGGGACCCCACAATGCAATTAGGCAGCTTCAGTATTTTGGATACTGGATATAAAGGATTTATTACTAGAATTGGTCTGATAACTACTTAGCCGGGTGTGTGCAAGAGTGGGTTCATTAACATCTGAAGCAGAGATCCCTCATCATGCTTTTCTGGTCCCAGAGTTTCGTGCCTTGGAATCTCTGTTCTCCATTCTGTGTGCTAATGGGGATGCCTCCCTGGCCCATTTTCCATGCAAATTAGGCTTGAGGAATTTCCTTAATCCCGTCACCCTTGTCCGGAGGGGTTTAGGTGTGCCTCCCACTGCCTTTTCATTGCTTGTTGTAAGTTTTTCTTCTGATCAGCTTTGGTTCAAGAAGAGGCTGAGTAGTGGGGATCTTTTGTGAGTCAGACAGGCTGAGTACTGATACCAGACTGAGAACCAATCCCTGCGGGACCCCATTCGTTCTGCCCTTCCAGCATGACTGTGAACCACTGATAACTACTCTCTGGGAACAGTTTTCCAACCAGTTTTGCATCCACCTTCTGGTAGCTCCATTTAGGTTGCATTTCCCTAGTTTATTTATGAGAAAGTCATGTGAGACAATATCAAAAGCTTTACTGAAGTCAAGATATACCATGTCTACTCCTTTCCACAAGGCTTGTTACCCTGTCAAAGGATGCTATCAAATTGGTTTGACATGATTTGTTTTTGACAAATTCATGCTGACTGTTTCTTATCACCTTATTATCTTCTAGATGTTTGCAAATTGATTGCTTAATTATTTGCTCCTTTATTATTGACTCTGTATAGTGCTGATTTTATTATCCAAAGGTCATGTGAGACTACATCAAATGCCTTGCAGAAGTCTAAGTATATTATGTCAACATAGTTACTTTTATCAATTAAACTTGTGAGTGCATCAAAAATGTTATCAAGTTTGTTTGGCAAGACCTATTTTTCATAACACTGTATTGATTAATTAATTCTACTACCATCTTTAAATTCTTTACTGATTGCATCCCATATCTACCTTTCCATGATTTTGCCCAGGCTTCCTATCAAGCTACCTGACATCCCAGGGCAACCCCCCCTTGCCCTTTTAAAATATTGTTTCAATGTTAGCTTTTACAAGTACTCTGGAACTTCCTCAGTGTTCCCAGATTTATTTGTTAAAAATCAAAATTAATGGTTCACAGAACTCCTCATCCAATTCTTTCAATATTCTTAAGTACAAGTTATCTGGTCCTGAGAATGTAAAAATGTTTAACTTTAATGGTTGCTGTTTAGCATCCTCCCTTGTTACTGATGGACTAGAAAATATTTCAAGAACACTATGAATACATATTCTGATTCAGCATACCCTGAATACAGAACATACATATTTATTGAATACTTTTGCCTTTTCAGTATCAGGATGTTTTCAGATGATATTTGAGCAGAACTGAAGAGGCAGTTGAGGCAAAAAGAAATAGGAAGATTTCAAATATAATATTAACAGTAAATACATCGGGTGAAGAGACTAGAACCTGGAAAAGAGTAGAAAACCAGTATTTGCAAATAAATATTGATAAACTGAATTCCATTACCACCCTACCAATGTTGTGCCTCTTCCTTTTTATTGCTAAATGATATTGTATTCAAACAAATGAATCAAGTAGTGCAAGTTTTAAGCTCATAGCAAGGTTTTGTTGAATAAAAGAATGATGTTCTTTTTCATACTTCACACCAGGTGAAAGTAGAAGCTGTTTTTAAAGGTTATGTCTACAGATGGTCACGATTTTTTCATTGTAGAGGTTTTGTGATGAAAAAATGGCTTTTTGACCAAAAGGAACATTAAAATTTTGGATGTTTTTTTGACTAAAGAAAAGTTTTAATTTTTTTTAAACAACATTGTTTTGTTTTGGTGGGAAAAATCTCTCTCAATATTTACTTGTCTCCTGGGGAGTGAATAAAGAACTGTGAGAAAAAGGGTTTGGTTTATTTACCTTTTTCCCCCACTGGAAAAAGGGTGGGAGGTTGGGAGGGTAAAAATGTTGGGGAGCATTTCTCAAAGCAATTTTTTAAAATAAAAAATAGTTTTTGTAGAAAGTTTCAAGCCAAATAATTTTTTTTTGTTTATTTCCACAAAATTTTGACCAGCTCTAGTTGTGTCATTCAGGTGGGAAACAGAAACATTACTACATGATGCAGCTCGAGCAGCAAATTCCAGATAGAAAACACTCAAATGAATATATTCTGCACAGTTGAAATGAAGTAGAACAAACTTGTCAAATAATTTCAATTAATAAATTAATAAAAATTGTGATCCGTGCACAGATAATCACAAAACAAACAGAAAATTGTCAACTGATTTGTTCTCAGGGAATAATTCAACCAGCCTCAGACAGGAAAGATTTAAATACTAGATGGGTAAAAGGAGTAAGGCAGGAAAAACAAGGTCTGCTTTGTAGGCTAGAATAGGTCTATGGAAGTTTTGAGAAACAAGAGGATAGAATATGTGTTGCACCTCTTGAAAAGTTGAGCCTATTCTCAGTGTGTAAAGTTATGCATGACTGTTAGTCTTTACAAGATCAGAACCTTAGACTCTAAGGGTACGGCTATACTACCCGCCGGATTGGCGGGTAGCACTCAATGTTTCAGGGATCGATTTATTGCGTCTTACCTAGACGCGATAAACCGATCCCTGAATCAGCTGCTGTACTCCACCTCGCCAGAAGGAGTAAGTCGAGTCGGCGGGGGAGCGGCCGCGGTCGATCCACCACTGTGGATATGGCCAGGTAAGTTGAACTAAGATACTTTGACTTCAGCTATGCGAATAGCATAGCTGAAGTTGCATATCTTAGTTTGAACCCGCACCCCACCAATAGAGTAACCCAGCCCTAAGGCAGGAACTGTCTTGTACTACAATTATGTAGCAGAATAAAGCTCTCCTCTCACCTTGGACCATAGGCACTACAGTTATAAATAAAACATTTGATAGGTTTCAGCCTGCTAAATCCTATAGATTTTTCCACAAAGAGATGCTTGTTCATTAGAATATTAACCTAAAGCAAATGCTAAACAGTCATAACAAATTTTAGAATTTTATTTAATACACTTTAGTCTAGCAACCAGATTTAAAAATAAGTTTTATTAATGAGTTAAGGAACCCATCAACTAGAAAAATTTCTTTACTATTCCATGTTAGACACGTATCTGGTGGTGCAATTTTTCTATATCATGTAATGTTTAAATGCTATCGGGCATACAGTTTGAAAAAAATAATTTAAGAAATCACAAAAAGGCCGTAACTCAAAGAAACAGTCTAATTTTGATCAATATTGGCATAAGACTTCTAAATACAACTGATAATGAAGTGATGTACTCAAAATAGTACTGTTTTGGAAAGTCTGAGAAATATTACGCCTGAGGTGATATATTCTATGCATTTTCCCCTACTTTTTTGCCTTTTGTTAAGTGAAAAAAGTCTAGTCACATGACAGTACTAGTTTGTTGTACCATGTAATACATGGAAATGTGTCATTCCTTATCGAATGGACTGATCTGAGAAAAAAATTCCTGTCTGGTATTTTTAACAAGTTGTGCAAATAATAGGATTCCTACCTCCTAATTATAAAATGTTTTTAATGTTTACAGTGCTCTGACAGGTTTTATGAATAGTATCCAGTCACTCCACCAGCTCATGGACACTTTCTATTCTGGGAAATCTATGTAATGGATTTCTCCCAATTACTGATGGATTACATAGCAGTGAAGAGAGACGATAACAAGTCCATAGATCTTGAGACATTTGAAGAGATGATTCCACTTGTCTTCCAGGGTGGTCATGTGAATTATGCTAGTTGGGGGTGTAAATGTAGCAGAAGCCAGACTTCTTGAAGAAGTCAGATCTATATTGTGTCCTAGTTTATAGGGAGAGGAATAACAGATAACCAGACCCTTCGGTGGTGTATGGCATAAAATGGCTCCAGATTCGATCCTTCCCCTCTTCACCTTTCCCTCTTCAACTTGGATGGAACTCTAAGCAAGACACTGTCTTGGCTGGAGAAAAATACGTCAATAATTGAGCTACCAGTGTCCAGTGAGCCAACATTAGCTATTATTATCCTCAAGATGCTTCTGCAGATGGTGTGCACTGAAACTCCAAGTGCAAAATTTTTGAGGCGCTGTCTGATCAGATGCTGAACATTTTCCTGGGCCAAAAATGTCAATACACTGCTGCTATTGGTGACAATTATGGCAAACAAAGAATCAGTCAAATCTGGTGAGTGAGCCCTCAGAGGGAATGTGCAAATGCAAGACGTTTGGAACCGCACTGTGTTAACACCGTTAGCAAAGCACAACTTTAAAATGATTTCAAATTCAAAGAAGAAATCAAACTTTGCAAACTTTCTCCTCAGTGACTGGATTGTGAAGTGTGAATAGAGATTGTTACCTGGTTGTGAAGTATACCTTGCCGGTCAGCACATGAGTAGTAAATGTAGCACCTGGCAATCATTCTGCAAACCCAGAATTTCAGGCAGATCATGAGAAAGCAGATTCACGCATGTTCTTGCATGTTGCCCATGCAAAGCAAACACTCGGAGTAAGCAGGGTGCAAATGTACAGCTTGGATTCAGATATTGCATCTATATGCCCAAAATATTGTCTATCCTTGGTCCAGATGAATTCTTTTCCATAACTGGTTTGGGCCAAAAAAAGAGATTCATTCCCATATATGGAGCGGCTATGAAGCTGGGAATGGACATGTGTCTTATGCTGCCAAACATTCATGGTCTCAGTGGGTGCAAATCTACTTCAGCTTTCAGAGTCATGGAAAAAAAGAAATGGTTAAAGACAGCAGCTGAGCACCCAGAGCTCAGAGTTTGAAATGTCTTTGGAGCAGTCCATCTCAGATAGAGGAACAGACAGGGACAGCCTATGACTCACTGGTACCTTCGCTGTACTGTAATAAGACGCAAGCATCTCTGGATAACGTGCACTATGAGTTGTTTGCTAAGAACAAAACAAGTGAGAAATTGTCACCAGCAATAAACTTCTTCAGGCAACACCTGAAATGTGCAAATTGTCAGTCATACATATGGTATCATGCCACAATTCAGTATTTTCAAATGTCCCCTGTCAATAATGGATGGCTGATGTATATAGAATGGGACATCTTGTTCCTAATATGATGGGGCTGCTGTGTGCTCCAGAAGCCATCTTCACTTTTGTGTAGTGTGGCTGGGAAAGTACGTATGCAACATGGAGATGTAAATACCTCAGAGAAAATTGGGTGTGCTGTCAATCCCTGCTATGCATGCAGTGGTGCCAGTGACAAGTGTTGCAACATAGTACTGAACACATCAGACACAGCTTCTGGGGAGAAGAAGTGGTGTATTAAGCATTGCAGTTATTAATTACAAAGTATGGGAGAAGGAAAATGTAATTATTCCCATCTGACTGTTTATTTGAGTAAATGTATCTTGAAGGGTTGTTGCATTAGACAGTAGCTCATAGTTACATGTAGGGGTTACATAAGTGTACAGGGTTATACTTCATTATTTACATAATAAATTTATACAAGGCATTCTACAGCCTTTCTACTAAGAGTCATTACTGTTATGCAAATGCTTTACATGGATTGTTGTATTCGGTGACAGTAAAAAGTTAATCACAGTTGTGCCATGTAGGCTTTAGAAATATGTCTCTGGCCAAGCAGATAACATCAAAAATATGTTTTGTAATCAGGAGACGGGATCTCATTATCTGCATTTCTTCATAAAAATAGCATTCTATGAATAATGGCAAATATTTGGATGTAGCATATGATACAAACAAACTCATATTTGTCATGTGACTACAGACTTTTGTTTTAAACCAAGGCAAAAAAAAGTAGGGGAAAATAAATAAAATATATCGCATGAGGCTAAATATTTCCCAAACGTTCCAAAACAGTACTCTTTTTAATACCTAGTTGCATTATCAACTGTATTTAGAAGCTTTCTGTCAATTTTGGTCAAAATCTTTATGTGAATTATGGCCCCTTTTGTGATTTTATATTTTGAATTTTATATTTTGGATTGGATACAAGCTTAAAACATTGTTATAAAGAAAAACTACATCACTTCAAGCATCTGCAGCTACCCAGGTAATGACCAATAAATATGTGCCTAACATGTGGTAATAATGACATTTTTCTAGCTGGTGGGTTATCCCTTAGTGCTCCAAATGGGTCTGGGTTGGTAGACTACTTCTGTAATCTTCACCTAGCTCTAGTCCCAAGCAATTGGACTCACATACCTATCCCCTGAAGACCATTCCACAGTCTAATAGATCTTATTGCCAGGAAATTTCCTGACAGAGGCATCAATTCAGCAAGATATAAGGAAAAGTGATGTATACAGTAAGTCATCAATGTTTAAGCATCTTCTTTCTTCTCATTGTTGGGTGGGGAGACCTATTTTAGGTTCCTTTGTGTTGCACAGGAACATAGAAGGAGGACTGATGACCTATTCTTTTCAAGATCATGTGGTCCTGGTTGAACAGCTTTGCATTTATGCTCCAGATGGAAAAGTGGGCTCCAAAATCCTGACATTTGCTACCACAGGCACAACAGTACTTAAGCATCTCCTTAACTTTATGCATGGGAGCGATTTCACTGAAGTCAGTGGGACTACTCCTATGCATAAATTCAGGCATATGCTTAGGTGCTTTGTTGAATCAGGGCCAGGATCTTCCCTGTCTTAATTGCATCCCATCACGACTAATTGTATCCCTAGTGGACGCTATGTGATGCTTCAACGTTTCCTATATCTACCAACCTTCTATATTAAAAACATCTGATTTTGTTCAGCATCCATGATCAAACCAAGCTTAACAAGGTAATAATTACAAGCAAGCTCGGCAGCTGTCAAATATATTTTAAATGGAGAAACATTTATTAAATGTGAACACTAATGTGGGGAGATCCAGTTAAAGGAGCATTTCTCATAAAGAACAGAAGTTACTGCTCAACACCTGCACGGTTTGATTTGCACCAAACTGCTCTAATTAGCACATTTTGAGCTATGATTAGAGCACCAGAGGAAGCCTTCCAAATGCCATTAATTATGGATGTGATCTTAAATTATTCACTTTGAATATTTTTTCTTGATATGCACCTTTTATCTTCCACTAACTTTTTGTTGCATCTTAGAACAGAGTCAAATTAAACCTCAAAAGTGAAAGTTTGCTATGCTAAAGAAAGGGCAAACTGAAAATTAATCACACATTTTAGGGCATCTGTTTTGCGGGGAGAGAATGGGGGAAATTATTTTAACTATAAACAGTCACCTTTCTCTAAAACCATTCACTTCCCCCCACCGGTGCTGGGAAAACAACACTAACCTTTAATAATGTAGGATAAAAATTTGTATCTCTCAGTAAAGCAATGTCACGGAATTCCGGAAGCTGGAAGTATATTCATAGATTTTACGGCCAGATGAGACCAATAGATAATCTAGAAAGATAAAGGTGGAAGCAGAGAGAGAGAAGGAAGAAAGGACGGAAGGGACTCCACCCCCCGTGCCCCAGAAACAGAAACACCAGAAAGGAGAAGGGAAAACCATTTAGCTGAAGTATGTTACATTTGAAAATATATTCATCAGAAAATTGTTGACAACAAAGTTACAACTGAAAACATACAAGTAAAGATTTGTTATCACAATGAAAGTGGAAAAGAAGTCCATTCTTGGTGGAGTTTATCCCCTCGGTGGGGAGCGTGGACTATTATCAGCCAGGAATATTATCCCTGGCTTCTAAAGGACAGTTACTTCCCTTGGACTGCACAAAATGGCATCTATTTTCCAATCCATGTCTAGCCATGTCTTCCCTGTGCTCCTGGGAAGAGCTGCAAGGATATGAGCTCCTTCCCAAACCTGACTCAG
Organism: Dermatemys mawii; assembly: GCA_007922305.1. Taxonomy (NCBI): domain Eukaryota; kingdom Metazoa; phylum Chordata; order Testudines; family Dermatemydidae; genus Dermatemys; species Dermatemys mawii. The sequence goes on along the minus strand of ML677362.1, from coordinate 2,950,015 downwards.
GACCAGATCATTCCTTTAACAACATGCCCATACAGAAGGGGCCTTCCATGTGCTAATCTCCCACTCTTTACTCTGAATGAGGGTAGGGAGGCAATTTCCCAGGCACTGCAGAGGGGTCAGTAAGTGGGGAATGAGGAGTCGTGATGGGTATTGCGTATCTTCAGTACTCATCCCATGCAACAAAAGTAATTAATACAGCACTTAAAGGTGGCACCAGGGACAAGCGTCAGTTAGAGAGTTTCTGACACTGAAGCACCAAGGGAGTCAGGCAGTCAGGGATCCAGGGCAGGGTAGAGCCAAGCCATCAGGTCTCTGCACAGCTAGCTCTATACTCCAATCATTTCCCTGATGTCCACGTTCTTGTTTTCTTTGACAGGACAGCAAACCCCATTGCTCTTGGGTGGAGTAATTCAGAAGACACTTTGCAGGGAGTGCCCCACATTGATTCCTGGCCCCTGGGTGGATATTTCTGCTGGAGGGCATCATCTGGCCTTTGGCAACTTGTGCCTCGATGAAAAGACATTGGCTGGGATGCTTGGACTTGCCAGTCTAGCCCAGTGTGTGTATGCATCTGATTAACTCAAGTCCCATGCTGCATACTTCATAGACACGCTAATAGTGAAAGGGAATTACAACATATTAAGCCAAAGGCTTTATTTTCCTTGTTTTCTCCCACTGATCTGATTGTCTGATGCTATTTATAGGAAGTAACCTTGTTTTGCAGACTTAGAAAGAAATCAGGACAATTCTAAATGTCTACTTAAAAATAAAACCACATCTAGATGCAATTTGTGTATAAATGATAAAGGGCTTCTATGCATGTCCTTTGTACGAAGCAGATAGTCATTACATGGAATGGGGATGTTTACTTGAGCATCCTCCTGAATTTTATCTCTTTTCTTGATCTAAATCTCTCCTTTAAAGTTTCCTCTGGGATCAGTTAGAAGCTACCAGCACATGGTTGTTTCGTTAAAGGCTGCTGGTAAAATCCAGTGGAGAGTAGAGATTTTTAAAAAAATATTTAAAATATGTGACTATCATAACTTATAGGCAGAGGACGAGCTTTGCTTTGGGCTGTCACAATAGCACTTGAGACTGGGATCACATCATCCTTCTCAAGCTGTACAGGACTAGGTCTGGTCAGAATGTGCATGAGAGCCACCCTAAGAAAGCACTTCAAGGAGCAGAGATTCAGGGCACAGTGCTCTTCCTCTGCATCCGTGCTGCTTTGGCAAGGCATTTTGTGTCTGAGCTATCTTGCAGATGAGCTATGTGGAGAGAACCACCTTATTATTTGTGGTCATTAAAGCACTGTAGAGAGATTGGTTCCAATATCCTGGCTCAATTCCTACCTGGGTATTAACCACATTCTGCTAGGTACCTCCTGCTGTTTCTATTGGAAGCAATATTCTTTAGTTCCGCTCCTAAACTATCCTGTTACTATGATGTATTAAATCACTCCTATGTTCTTTCACAGATGGCAATTTGTGTATGTGTTTTCTGGATGTAAGACCAGTTCCAGCACCCATTGAACTTACTAGAAATTCTCCCACTGACTTTAATAAGCATTAGGTCAGGATTGTAGCATATAGCGAACCGGCTCTTATCCTTGTGAAGTTATTGGAGTTTTGCCATTGAGTCCCCTGGGTGCAGTGGCAGCTCCATAATAAGTACAGTTCAGTCCTTGAGAGGCACTACAGAAATGTAATTAACAAGCTTAAATATATATAGAAATTGCACATAGAACTGAGCCAGAATTTCCCATGTCATAATTTATGTCATCACTCAGTGCCAAATTCTGCTGTTAGTAATTACACTGGGGTAAATACAGAGTAATTCCACTGATTTTGCCAGAGTAACTGAGATCAGAATCTGTCCCTAGGTGTCCAGAGTTAGGTACCTAGTATATGAACTTCAACCCTTTCCATCACTGAGACAGTTGAGAAAAATTTCCATATAGCTATAAAACTCCATCTGGAACCCATTCTTCAAAATTTTACCTGGCCTATAAAAAGTAGGCTTTATTTGATATTATCATCATCATTATAAATTATTGCCATGAAGAGTATATAATAAATGCATCCCAGAAGAAAACTCTGTTTCAAGTGCTCTTAAACATCACCCTACATTGCATTTCATATAGAAAGTCAATATGCAGAATTTAGCTCATTATATTCAATATGCATCTGCCTCTCACTTCCTTAGATCTGACAAACATCATCTGAGTATGACAGCTGTTGTCCATGTGTCTCATGGGTAGCAGGTTGCAGGGGGACTTTTCAGACACACTTGCGACTACGCAAATTAAACTCCTAGCTGATTATTCCGTAAATGACAATCAGAGCTAATTAAAAGGAACTATATCCAGTTTGATTTTACATTAAATTTACTAGAACCTCAATAAATGGGATCCAGGGCTTTCCACCTCTACTCACGGATCTCAACCTCACCCTGGCTGGAAGTGAATAATCTCAAATTGTTGCCACCTTTGTGAAATGAGTTCTCAGTTCTCTGTGAAATGAGTTAGTGGTTCTCAGCCCAGTTCTTACAAGGAAGGTATTCATAGCACATAAACACTATTCCACAATTGGCTCAGTTGTTTGCAATCTAAGCAGACAGACCAGGGGTTGAATGGATCGCAGAGACTGAACTATGCACTCATGTATGAGAGCTGTTCCTACCATGTCAAGGATAGGGCACATAGGCATAAGATAGTGAGAGGAGAAGCTGTGCACAGCTACTGCTCTTAGTGTTCCTCCTCTGTCGATACAGGACCTTGGACCCAAGGTGGGGGCAACCCAGCACCTTACACTAACATTAAATGTATAGGAAAAATTATGTGACAACATATTTCTGAGAGAGTCCCTGTGCTGCCATGTATTCAGGTGCATTCAGAGAGCGAGAGTAGGAAGGGAAGGAGGATGAATCCAGTAAGTGTTGTAAAATCAGACTTATTCAGGCAAAAATGATACATTTCGCAACTGAGAGATCAGCCAGCCAGGAGACTGGTATGGCTGTAGCTGTGTGGCTGTAGCTATACAACTTCTTGCTGAGCAGCTTTTGATTTTGCAATTCACTCCAGAAAAAGACAGCCAGGCTTCTCTGCCTCCTCCTCTTCCTCATCGTGTTTATTGCCTACCTGCCAGTGGAACTCAGCCTGGGGGACTTGGGAAGCGGCGGGGGGTGGGTAGAGGATAAGCCTGTCCCTGCACTGGAGATGGATGATTCATGGGATTTCAAACAGGTTACTGTGCCTGGTGATGCCAGTTCAAACTGAGGCCAGATTAGCAGTGACCATCAGTTATGATGATCTGAAAGCTATTTAGGGACCTATGATAAAATGAGTCTGATGTTAGTCTGGTTCCTAGCAGCAAATTGTTTTCCCTGTACCACAGGTGACTCCCTCCTTGGTGTCCTCCGCAGAGGAGCCAAGAAATGAATGGGCCATGGAGATAAAGCTAAATGACCCATAGAGGGCATGAGTGTGGTCATGCTGCTGCCATGTCTTCACCAGATCTCTATATGAATAACAACTCTCGTCACTCTTGGATTTCTTTTGACTTGCATCCTCACTCCTGGTCCTGCATTCTTTATCCCCATAACTGGTTGAGCTCTGGGTTTTGTAGCCTCTCCCTTATTGGTGGAGATGGGCCTTCCATTGCTTTGAGGGGCTCTGCTCACCACTCCAAGATTCAAACTGGTTGGCAGTCAGCACCAGCAGCAAACTCACAAGAATCGAAATTGCTGCTACATGGCTTAAGAGAGGAACACATTTCACTGTATTCTCATTAGAGCTATTGTGCCCTGCAGTAGATTATTCTCTGTGAGTTATTTAATACATGAGGTGGAAGTGCTCCTGGGAGATAACAGATTCATCACCATCATAATATTTCAGAAATGTTATGTCAGTGATGCAGTGGGTGGCACTCTTCTCCTCCCACGCCAAGGCAGTACTGAACCAGTTCTCCAGCACCAAGTTAGGGGGTGCGATGCTGAGAGAAGTGCCTTCTTTCACACCAGTAATAAACCTAAAGTTCCACCCTCCTGTGGGCATTAGAGCTCCCATGGTGTTTTTTAGATCTAGGTAAGTCCACCTTCCTGTCTCCATTGTTGATGTCACTACAGTTATTAGGGCCTTTGTCACCTGCAGGCTAGAACATTGTAACTGACTTTTTTTGACACTCATACGAAACTTGATACAGGTTCCAGCAGCTACAAAACGCATCCACCTTTTTACACTTTGGTGTAGGGTCAAGAGAATGGATAATACCCTGTAAAAGCCCTTCTATGCTGATTTCTGAAAACAAACTGATTCAATGCCATGTCTTGCTGATAATATATACAGGGATCACTACGAGCTTTACAAACTATACATACTGTACAAAAGAATTGCTTTCCTCTAGCACGGAAATGCATCCAGCTCTTTGTTGGAACACCCAGCACAGCGACACTATTAAACTGTTTAGCAGAGGCAGTGAAGAAGAATACCAAACATGCCATTAAAACAGATGGAAGAATTTAGGTAAGTGGAATGTAATGACCTGTCTTTGAATTTAAGCAGGACCCTCAGATTAATACTTGTACTCTTGCAAAAAATATTTTGGAGATTTTAATGTTCAACACCATGACAAGCTCAGTTTTGCATCTCAGCTCTAAAGAGAGCTCTCCCCTAACCTAACCTGCCCTCCTCTGAGATGTCCCAGTGCCCATAGGCTTGAGCATCATAATTAAGGCATTATGGTAGCATGCCTCCCGAGCACCAAAGCTGAGTCTGCCGTTGTTCCTTCTCCTGGTCTTTGTCCTGCTTCCCAGGCAAAATGTCACCCGGTTGCATCTCTTTGGTTCTCAGGTTATGGCCATAGCTTATGTGCAGGCAGCTGGGCAGCCTCACCTGCCTGGAGGGCCTCAGTAAGTCACACACCCAATTCCCACCATCTAAGTATTGATTCTGTACACAGGGAAACTGCGGGGTACACAGTATTAATACAAGACAATGAGATTCACGTGCAACGTACCAAGAGGGAAAATACCCCACTTTGTCACATCGCCATTACTTAAGCAACCAAGCTTAGGGAAGTTATGAGAAAAAGTCATGCAGTGATAATGGGGAAAATGGCAAAAGTCCCAAATGTAATATAGACAGTATGAAAAGTCACAAGTTGTTGTAAGGAAGCCATCCTTTCTTTGCAACTAAAGATGTTTAAAACCACTGAGCAAGCCATAAGTACTAATTTAGAACATTTAAAAAATAGGTCACTCTTCCATACACGCTGGCCATTAAAACCTGATCCAGATACCACTGAAGATAAATGAGTATCAGTCCACTGACTGAGAATCAAATTTGTAAGGACCTGATTCTCATTTACAGTCAGGCCTCTTTACACTGGTCTGGATGTTTAAAGGGGCCTTAAAATGGGTATAAGCATAATCTACACCTGCTTGTACACCCCCTTACACAGAGTGGTGTAAAAGGGCCTTAGTTTACCTGAGAATAAAAGTCCCTAAATGTTCATAGAGAGTAAGCATTCAATGGGTGACCAGGGAGACAAACACATAGGATGTTTTGAAAAAGCTCCCTAAAAGGCATGGTCTTCCACACTGGCATTATGGCCATGGCAAGCCTGAACATATAATGATAAGAGCTATACATGATAGGTTTGGTAGTGACTTAGGTCCTGATCCTGGAAACACTCACTTAGGTAATTTTACTCATGTGGGTCATCATTGACCTTAATGTGTCTTAGTTATGCACATGAAGAAATGTCTTCAAGAGCAGGACTTTAAAGGGAAGAGCGTCACCTAATGAATTATTAATACAACTTTCTACAGCACCTGCATCTTCCTTGAAGGATTCCCATCCAAGCACTGACCAGATCTGATACCACTTAAGACCAAATCTGCTCTCACTCACATGCATGCAGATCCTGTTTGCGTTAATAGTAGTTGCACCTATGTAAGTGAAGGCAGAATTTGACCTATATTGCATAAATTCTGATAAAACTTCAGTGCTAATTGGCATGTTTGCTAGATTTGTTGTTGAAATCAAACTTTGAATTGTTTTTAATTGATGCAGCATAATCTTCAAGATATTGTCAATTTTACAAAAATTAAATCTGCAACCAAAAAACACTCCAACCTCTTACTAAAACTTCCCAAGAAGCAGGAAGCTTTTCATGTTAGTAATAGAACTATCTCCATTTCACCTGTGGCAGAGAGAATATAGAAATTAGAGGCTGACAAGAACTAGGAAATGATCTAGTTGCATCTTTTTGCCAGTGTCAAGGCAATTTAAGTGGTAGGTTAAAAGAGGGGAAATGACTTGTACAAGGGAATGCGGCATATCAGTGGAATAATATTCAAATTTCCTGACTCCTACTACCCTTTCCTAACCACTTGGGCACACCACATTTCAGAAGACAAGATTTCTGCATTCAGCACAAGTTTACTTAAAATTATGCTCTTTGACTCATTTTGTGAACACAGCCATCCACCCCCATAAACAGAAGATGGGAATAATTACATTTTCCTTCTCCCATACTTTGTAATTAATAACTGCAATGCTTAATACACCAGTTATAATTGGTGGGGGTGTGGATTTTTTTTTTCTTAAGATAATTCACAGCTATTGCAATTATGAAGAATTCAGCATTTATTATCACAGCAGGCACTGTCAAATGCTCATCAACAGTTTGCATGCCATTTGCTAAGGCAGTGTCCTCGACAGGAAAGCTGTATTTAACAACACATATCTAGCACCCAGCAGCAATGACCGAAATTATTCTTTGCATTATCAAATCACCCTGGGGGAAATGGTGCCAATAAATGAGACCCATACCTTCATCCCAAATAAGCCTAAAAGCTTTAGAGATTGTTTTGAAATTGCCATTAATGTTTGTGTTTTCATTAATTTTCATCCCACCATGCCTTTATAACTACTAAGGATATGGAAGGGACCAGTTCCTGGAACCACAAGAAAGGTTGTATTTCTGTCCCAACCAGAATCAAGGAGTACCAACATTCTCAAGAGATAGCCTGTTCCCATGAAACTTCCTGTCCGGTTTTTGTCCTTGCAAACATCTGTCAGGGATGGTATACTTAATCCTGCCTCAGTGCAGGCAGTTTGACTAGAGGACCTCTTAAGGTCCTTTCCAACCTTATATTTCTAGGATTCTATTATTATTTCCATAGTGCAAAGTTTTATCCAGTTCCTACTTTCCTTAATTACTTTTGTATCCAAACTCATGCTGTACTAAACTAAGACATTCATCCCAAGCTCTAGGTACCCTTAAAATATGTCTAATAAAATAAAAAGACTCAAGCAATTGCCTGTAGATAATACAGGAGAAGAGAAAGTCAAATCTTCAGCTGGTGTACAATGATGTAGCTTCATTGATTTCACTACTAAAACATAACAGCTGCAAGTCTCATCCACAGAGAATATCATGGGCCTGATTCTCTGGTGCATCAAGGGTGACACGCCAGTGGCACAAAGCAAACCTAATGCCAGTTGCTCCCTGTAAAGGTCTCGTTGTGTGACACAGAACCACCCTAGTGGCTCCTGGAGGATTGGTACATGGTGAGGTCTACCGACCCACAAATACTAGATGTCCAGCTGCTTGGTTTGGGGCATGATCCAATGCTCATTGAAGTAAATGGAAAGGCTTCATTGACAGTTAGGAAGTTGGATGTCTGTGTCTTTTTGGACCCAGTGAAGAAAATTACAAAACTCCAGGCTCAATACATGGGGAACATGAAGCCTTTTACAAAATCTGGCCCAGGCTATACAGTCAGTTGATTGCCATGGGATACAGATGTGCAGTTATAGGCTGGTGACTGATGCTTACATGACATTCTTTTGAATCATAAAACGCTCCATTAAGCTCAAAGCTAGCTTTTTGTATCATGGCTCTGTAATAGCTGGGACTTGATTATGTGAGACAGAAAGCCCTTAAATATCACTGGCACATTTTAGGAATGTGGGTGTTGCATGAACACATGGACATCATGGTCCCCAACTAATCTGCATTGTGCAAGTTTGGGGAAGAGAACACAGCACGATTGGCTCCAAAAAACAGTTCCCAATCTCTTATAAGGAGCATCTCACTTTAGCTGTAGCACTGAGCTCTACATCCTTACAGCCACAGGCAGGCAACACATTGGAGCAAGTCTGACAATCTGTCGAGCAGCGAGCATGCTTGGAGCTAGATGGTGACCTAGCTGGCACCGAGCGGCTGCACGGCATCCAGGAGGAATTCTCTCTGTGCTCCCAACTTGACATCCAGCTGGTTCCACTGGCTCTTGGGGATGGTGGTGGGAGGGGGTACAGGACTATACCTTCACTCTGTCCCTTTTCAAGCAGTTAGTAATCAGAGGGGTCTAGAAGGGAGAAGGACCTTAGCTCTCTGGCTACACTGAAGAAAGTGTAGGAAGAAATTTCTTGTTCTGTCCCACCCTGGGGCACTTGTGTAGGAACCAGCCAAAATCTAGTCTCTTAGGGCTGGTTTTCACTAGCGCGGCGGATCGACTGTAGATATGCAATTTCAGCTAAGTTAATAACATAGCTGAAATTGGCGTATCTATAGCCGACTTACCTGCCGTCCTCACAGCGGAGGCGGTCGGCAGCGCGCTCCCCCGTCGACTCCAGCTTGCGCCTTTAGGCGAGCTGGAGTTACGGAGTCAATGGGGGCGCTGCTGGCGATCAATTTATCGCGTCTTGACGAGACGTGATAAATCGATCGCCATAAGATCGATCTCTCCCAGGTCTAGTGAAGACAAGCCCTTAGTAGGTAAATTAGTGTTGTGTGGGGTTTTCACACCCCTGAGGGACATAGCTATGCCTATTTAAATTTGAAGTGTAGACCAAGCCTAAAGATGTGAATTTAAAGTGGGTTAGTTAAACTGCATTCAACCCCTGTTTGGACAGTCTCATTCAAATTAAAGTGGCCTTAATCCACTTTAGTTTAATTCACTTTGGATGTGTTGACACAGGGGTTTAATGCAGTTTAACTAATCCACTTTAAATTTACACCTTTAATTAATTCAAATTAATTATCCTGTGTGTCCCCCAGTAGAGAAATTATACATGGATCCAGGTGCCAGACAGGTTGAAGAAGAAGGCATTATTTCAACTAGAAATGAGCAAAACTGGAGGTGATTTTTAGGTTTGGGAAATCAAATTCTAAACTTGATGTGGTTTGAATCCCTATCCCATTTAATCTGAATCCCAAAGTTTAGGAAGAGAAGATGACAGCAAAATGGGTCCAATACTAGTTCATGCCTAAATCTGACAAAATTGCTCTTCTGAGAGTAACTGCACTTTAAGGACTGAACAAAAAATGTTGCTTTGAATATTGGCTTGTATTACACCAAAGAATGTTCTTGGCTCATTATTATTGGTGTTTTAGATAAGATAAAATTTACCATCCGAAAGCTAGACTCCTGCTGCTTCCCATTTGTATAGTCAGGCATCTGCAGCTATTTTGCGCAAACAATGTTATTAACCAGTGTCCATTAACATGGGTGTTTTCCCTGCAATTCTATTTACATTTTGATTTCTTATAGCATTTGAGGGACGTGTTGCCGATGAAGGCCATTATTGACTGAATTATTTATAGATTGCTGTGCTTCATTCATTGAACAGATAGGAGCAAAAGACCCTTGCTAATTTGAATTGGTAGCTCATTAAAAGATAAAGGAATGAAAGCTTATGCTGGATTACCAAGAAAGATTCAAGATAGTCTATAATGATCCTTAGTACTTTACCTTTCCAACACACTGTGCAAACATTAACTCCTTAATCCTCACAAGATCCTTGCAAGGTACATAATTTACAGATCAGAAAAATGAGGCACGCACAAGTGAAATGATTCATGGAAGAATTGAGTGCCAAAACTGGGATGGTACCATGGATACTCCTGGATCCCAGCTCCATATTCAGTACTCTATAATATGCTGATTCTCCTTAGATTCATAACACTGGAGTGAGATCTTGGCTCCACTGACGTCAATGGGAGTTTGCCACTGACTTCAGTGAAGGCAGGATTTCACCACTGTGGTTTATACATATTTTTAAAAATGGCCATGTGAATTTGGTGCCTATGAGAGGGAAGGATTGCAAACCACGACTAGAGTCAGATGTAGGGCAGGAAGGTGCTGTGCAAATCTCCTGTACTGTTGCTAATGTACCCTGAGACCTATAGCAGATCCTGCTGTTCTAGTCCTGGGCCTCCATACAGCTTTGAAATACACATCAATTGCAGCCCACACACATCTCCTGCTACTCCAGTCCTGGGCTGCTCCTACACAGGGACTATTTATTGTGATGAAATGAGACTCTCACTGCGTGGTGGCTCTCTGAAGTGACCTGGATCAGATCATCAAACTTATTTTTTCTTTAGCCCTTAGGTGGGACACGATTTCAAACTTTCAGGTAGGTCATTAACCAACTGCAAACGAATTCCTAGCCTTCAAGGCTGGAGGTCTTAACAAAAGGATGAGATTATTTCTCAAAGGAACAATTCCCAAAGTTGCCAGGGATTCTTTGTGACTATTCTGAAGTGAAACATTGTGAAAGGAGGAGGAATGTGATGGGGGAAGGACAGTTAGTGGCATGGTGGTGAACTGACATCAGAAAGGTTAACTGATTCCAATAGTTGTTAAGGGTAGATAAAGGGTAGGATAGGGAGATCAGGCAGCATTGTCCCAGTAGGGTGTTCAGCCCTGGTATGGAATGACCCCATCCTCTACTGCTGAGAAGGCAGCTCAGTTTTTACAAAATGATTATTTTGAATTTTTTCACAAAACATACTTACCTTTTTTGGTGAGCACTCATGACTATTGCAATGGTCATAAAATGGATCAAGTCCAACCATCATCTAGGACCTGATCCATAGCCTATTGAAGTACATGGAAAATCTTTCTTTGATACACGTTAGGAGTGAAGGCCCATTGACATCATTTCTGGTATTTCAAGTCCCCAAGTACCAAATAAATATCCTGCATACCAATCCATCATCTTCAGTGTCGGGAGTATAAAGGGATGTCTTTAACATTTACAGATCATCTCATGTTCATAAGCAACCTGGACCTCCCCATTAGCCAACATTAAAGCTAGATCCTCTTTGGGACAGGGCGTATCGACCCTACACTGGCAATGCAAGGGTTAACAAATGGATTTGGGCCCAGGAGGCCACGCCCCCTCACCCTGGATGGTTATGCTCACAATGGAGGAAGTATACAAAAAGGAATCATCTCAGCCCAGTCTGAGCTGGCTGAGGAGGAGGGTAGTTGTGTGCAGCAGGCTCTTCCCAGAAGCCATCGGGACTCCAAACCACCAAGACCAAGCACCCTTACAATGGCGCAGGAAGCCAGTTTATCACAGCAACAGAAGGGGATGATGCGCCAAAAACAGCAGGTGAACAGCCAGAGACAGAATAAAGGGCAGGAAGCAACCCAGGGGATGTGCTTGAGGCTATGGAGCCCTGAGCCCTGCAACAGAGTAACTGGTTTTGAAGAGCCTTAAGATGGAACCTGGTGGAATAGGATGGAACGGATTCATCTACCCTCCCTACACTTGCCACTAGACAGAACTACCTCTGGAGTGAGTGGCCCCAGTACTCTTGCTGCTGGGCAATACTGCAATACTTACTCCCATCAGAACAAGTGTCCTCTTAGAGTCCTACTGTGGGGTGCTATTACCCTTAAGCAAAGTGGCCCTTTGGACCCCGCTGTCCCCTGTGAGGCTGTATGATTGAAAATGACCATTTATATCATTGATATTGCCACTGTTATACAAATGCAGCAAATCTTGCACAAAGTATGTCATGTAAGGTGTCAGTGGAAAAGCTAGGGTTGGCTAAGTATGATATCCTCTTTATATGCATGTATCATTTTTGTATATGAAGTTCTGAATATTGGTTATGTACTTTGTATTCCTGGGTAACACTCACCAGGTAAAATTTACATTAAGGCCCAATAGCTATGTCTTGATGGCCCATCAAGGATACACAGTTCTCACAATAGGCTATGGAAGAAACTCATTCCACTCAGGTAGCTCTTCCTGTGGATGCCTGAGCAAGACTATGGGCAATGGCTACCCCATGTGAGTCACTGAGCCATGGAAGGGCATGTGATACGTTCATATGATCATGGACCCATCTTAGGCCAGTAACTTTCCACAAACAGAGACAATACATTTCCAGGCACTTGGTAAAAGATATAAAAGTATTAAATAAAGATTTTTTTAAAAAAGCCATCCTTCCTAAGCCATCCACAAGATTAATGGGCAGACAACCCAAGACTGCAGTTAGAAGAGGAGCAGTGTTGGGATTCCTGTATATAGTAGTCATGCTGGTAATTGAAATCCTGTATGAAATACTTTTTTTTTTTAACATCTTCATTTCAAGCGTCAGTCTCATTCCTTCTCTGCACAGACAAGCAGGGTAACCATTTAACTGTAGTAAGTCTTTTTATTTTAGTTTTTTTTAATTCAAATGAAATCATACCCTTTTGGAACTAGACCTGACTTTCCAAATCAGGCTCTTGTCAGACTCAAGGGAAGCAATTAGATGTAAAGCAGGCCACCTGGTATGACAGTAATGAGACTCAAGAACTGTTGTTATCAAGCCCCAATAGCTGCACTGTGAAGTTAGCTCAGAACTTTAATTAAACCTGTAGCAACAACTTACTTTTACTTTTTAAAATGATTATTTCATTAGTTACATCTGAACAGGGGACTAGATGGCTCAGTGGATTATCAAGGTTTCATACAGGCTTTCCCCTCTAGATTACCGCTAGAGATTAAGCCCTCTCAGTTGTTCTATTCTATATAGATTTTTATGCTACTCTCACCACTTCACTGTACTGCACTTTAAGCCAGTGTTTCTTAACCTTTTTGATACCAGGGATTGGCTTGCTGCCATTCTAAATGGGTCAGGGAGATCTCAGGGACTGGTGCTGATCCATGGACTGGTTGTTGAGAAACATTGCATTAAGCAACATGACCACACATCTGTCACATGTGTTGTTTGTTCTCTCATCCTCTCCCCAGATGGAGATGCATATGCAGTGGAGTGTCTTGGTTTGGTAGGATGTTTTTTTCTTTATTATTTGTATTAAATAACTATACCGGTTGCTTATATTAGAGAAGGCAAAATCAAAGAGATGTGACTTGTACTAGGAAAGTGGTGAGATGGTCTTTAGTTCCCGATGGGAGTTCACTCTGCAGTCTTGGAGCACCCCCAGAGATGAGTTACTCTTATTGTTAAGAGTTTCATTGTGCCACGCTCTACATCCCAGAGCTTTAGAGAATCTTTTTTAGACAGCCCTGGTTCAGGCCATGGAGCACCTTGACAATAAGGACAGAGACCTTAAACCGAGACCTTGACCTTGATTCGAAATGCTATGAGAAACCAGTGCAGAGAGCAGAGGACAGGTGTGATGTGCTCATAGTAGCCTGTGTTGCTGAGGAGACATGATGCAATAGTAGTTGGCATTTCCTAAGCACAGTAGGTTTCAAAGCCAGGTGCATCACATTGCTGTAGTCCAACAATCACTACCAGTATCTGACTGGCTGTTTAATGGTCTATGTGAAATGAATGGAAAGACTCAGTCCAGTGTCTGCTGAGTCTCAGTTCAGTCACCATATTGATATATGGATTGGTGGAGTCTCACCAGCCCCAAGGAGCTCAGGGGATGATAAGATGATTTGGCTCTCCAGCTCAGCCCCAAACCCAAATCTCCACATGTTACTATTGCCTGGTGGGTCAGGATGACCTGACCACCACAGAAAGAATGGAGGGAGAAAGAACTCCAGTCAGAATGCAGGACTGGTGATACAAGGGGTATATCAGTATTGAGTTTATCATCATCTGTACCCAAAGTCTTTAGTCCCATTTTCCCCGTACATTCTCTTACCTCTCAATCAAGTGACAGGCCCCAGTTGGTACCCAACTCTCCCAAAACTCAGTACCTTTCCTCCCAAAGATGAAGACCTCTCCTACTCCCTTCTGGAACTGTTTTCCCTTTGGCACATCATCAGCATCCCAGTCTTCTTGAATGTTGTCTCTCCCCTCATCTGGGCCATATAGACCCTCAACCCTTTCCACTCCCAGCAGCCTCTGTGAGGATTGGTTAACTGGAGTCAGCTGCTTGGTTTTGTTTTTTTGTTTTCTTCACCTGTGTGAAAGATCAGTGTCACAGGGCTAATCCAGCACTCACACTCAGCAGTAAATCATTCACAGCCTGGAACATCCCAGCATGTTTTATGGAGAGACAGAATGTTGGCCTCGACAGCAAGATTGTCTCCTACTCGAGTCTATACTGTATAATTATGCATGGCATTTTAAAGGCAAAGATATAGACAAGGTCCGTGCCCGTTTACAATGTAAAGTTAGAGTCAAGACGTAATACAACATCGACGGATATGAAGGCTACAACTCTTAGGGGTGCAGCTGGTACCAGATTACCTTTCATTTGCAGCTGGGACCTTGATTACTAACAATGCAGTCCTTCTCCCCAATCTCTGCAGTGAGTAAAGTTCTCAAGGATTGAACAAAGACTGTGAGTGGCTAGCTAACTACAAAAGCAGCTTCTCTTCTCTTGCTATTCACACCTCCAGTTCAGCTGCTAGAGGAATACCTCACCCTCTCTGATTAGAGATAACAAGCTGGTTCAGCCTCATTGGACTAACCCTGTTATCTCCAACCTGGTTCTTGCCTACCTATTTATACCTGCCCCTGGATACTTCCACTGCATGCATCTGAGGAAGTGGGTATTAGTCCATGAAAGCTTATGCTCTAATACTTTAGTCAGTCTTTAAGATGCCACAGGACTCTTTGTCACTTCTGCAATTCCAGACTAACACGGCTACCCCTCTGATTCATGTCTACCTGTGTTAATTCAAATATTAATCAAAACTTGAAATTGACATGAATCAGAAAAGACAGATGTAGTACACGCATGCCGCAACTTAGGCGTATTTAACATATGTGATTTCCGCTTTATGCGGTCCGCAAATACAAAAAAAGAAAGGAGAAAAAAATGTTTTTAAACTTCCTGCAGGGGGGGCAATTTTGCCTCCCATTGAAGTCAATGGGTTCTGGCTATACGCGGTTTCCGCTTCATGCGGTAACCGCGGAATGGAACCCTCGCGCAAGACGTGACATGCCTGTAGAAGATTTCTGGGCATAATTGCTGGAATTGTGCCTGCTTTTCCCAGGGATTACTTGAACCACCCTGTATCTAGATCATTAGTGTAGATTTTATTAATAAAACTCATCTTGTCCATTTCCCTTGCCAAGACAGGACTGTTCTTAAAGTATATGAACACATGCCTTGCCTCAGCAGGAAGGAATATTATCCATATAAGGCTTATATTTAAAATAATCATAATTTCCTTTTCTAACATTTGATAATAGATTTTTTTTGCACAAGCTAATTTCAACTTTTCACCATTCATGTTCTTACTTAATTTTCTGCCTTTCAATCTTCTTGGACAGTGAAAATAGAAAGGTCAGTTTAATTTTCTGTTTCTCATGCACTAGTGCAATAGCAATACTGTCTGGTGAATTAAGTTCTGTTTGGGTTTCTGACCCCACAAAGAGAATGTTTAAATACCAAACACAGACATACTGTACTGAAATATAAAAGACCACAAACACATTTCTGTCTATATTAGGTTATGTAAAAAAATGTAAAAATGAAATCATATTTAATTGGGGTCCTTAGACCAGTTGACAATGTCTCTTTAAACTGTAGGGGGAGAAATCAATCTTTCAAAAATGCTTTTTATGAAACTGGTAGACATTTTAATAACCACAACTCAAAAGGTCCTTTTAACCCATTTGAAAGATGTCTCTGTTATATCTTTTAATGAGCAGTTTCATCAAATTTGCTTCATCCATATATTTAAAAGAGAAGTCATTAAAAGAAATGGAACACTGACGACTTTTGCAAAGTTTGGAAAATGCTGATTTAACCAAAGTTTCAGTAATAGTAAAGTTGAGTCTTTTCTATTACACAATTACAAGTGGTATAACGTACTTGTCCATGTATTTTGGTCTCAGCCCCTTCGCCCCACAACCAGAAACTCATTCGTCCCTCGCATAATACACCTACAGTTACATCTATGTAGGAACCATAGTAGGTTTCTTATGAGTTAATACTGTAAAGAAGCAGCATCATATCGAGAGTTCAGGTTAATAGTTCCCAGTGTAAAACGATACAGATACCCCAAAGGGGGAAAGGGTTATTTTCTAATCTTGTCATCGCTTGTAAATGAATTTCATAAAACACTCAAGCAAAAATCCTGCTGGGTTGTGCAATGTGCCCTGAAGATCAGATAACTCAGTCTTTCATGGACCAGTTCCAGAGACAAAGAGGCAAGATTTTGTTCTCAGGCACTACAATGTAAAGCCAAAATTATTCCACTGAGAAAGCTCTGACTCCAGGGTCCATAGAGTTCAAATCCTGAACCATCAGAAAGTGCATCCCATTTGTACTAGAACAAGTGATGGCCCAGAGAGAGAAAGGCCATTTTTAATACAGCCAGTTTCTAAACTTTTAGGAGCTGGCTGTATTAAAAATTATCTCCTGGACTGCACACCGGAACAAGAGGGAAGATATATGGACCAGAGTCATAACATGTTCTATATTTGAACTGTTGCTAAAGAGAAGCATTATCTGAGTTTCCAATTGATGCCCTTGTTACACTCAGATTCAGAGACCAGGGGTGGTTTAAAATGGGAGCATTTTATTAAACTTAGAATCCAATTACAATCCCTGCGCACGCATGCGCGCACACACGCACACACACACACACAGAGCTTGCTCAATATCCACTGCTTGAGAGTCTCATAGGAGTATGCCAAACTGGGACCACACCTGGCTCCACAGAGCTGTCTTAAGCTGTTACCTCTTAAGGAGACCTCCAGTCCATGGATAACAATAGCAAAGTCTTTGCCCTATGTGGATATAGATATGCCTTTATTTCCCCCTATGTCAGATTCCTGCTAAATGCAGGGAAGCATATGTGTGTATGGGAGACCATCAAGAAGCCAGTTGTGACCCCCTGATCCTATGCTTCCCAGCAAGAGTTAGAGCAGTCAAAGGGTTGCTCCAATGTGCACCCTTGGCACAAGGTCCCTAAGAATCTCATGCCAGTGTAGCATAGTGTAGCCATTCACTGTCTGTTAACATGGGAATGGGTCAACTGGCACAGGATCTGGCTCTGCAAGCTTTATGTCATCAAGGAAATGCCCACTGTCTGGAGAGCTCTCCACCAGTCATTTAGAACCATAACCTACCTACTTTGTGCCACCTGAGCAGTGCAAAATCACTGGCGCAGACACACAATCTGTTCTTAGTCCCATCAAATTGGAGCAACTCTGCTGACTTTAGTGAAATTACTCTGGTGTAACTAAGAGCAGAATTTGGCCCATAATTTTCCAAATAGTGCTTAGAACTCCCATCATAGTCTTGATGTCATCATAACTGTGAGTAATAATAGTACTTTGCACTTACAGATCAGTGATGCTGATGTCTCTCAATGAGAATTGCCCTTTTATTGACGCATTCCAGTTGGAACTCCAATCTGATAAATGATGTAGCGAGACACAGACAATGGAGCTCGACATTTGAATGCATCACAAAAAAGCAGAGGGACTTCCAAAATAGTTTGATTGTAACTTGGATTATTTAGATGTTTTATTAGGGTTCATTGAACAGTATCTTAACACAGCTGCATTATCAGTGTCTGAAAATACGTCAAGCTGTCAAAGAGGCAGCTTCTTAACGGCATTTAGAGCATAAACATCCAATGCAAAGTGGCTGCTGAAAAAGCTGTAAATGTTTTAAATGGTGGATGGGATTGAGGGGAGGCTCAGGGCTGGGTTTGAGTTTGGGTGAAGGTTTGTGTCAGTATTTATTTTACCCAGACTGGCTCTCATCCTTGATCTTGGGAAGGCAAATTACAAAGTAATGACTCTGATCCTTGGGCAACACACAGCCCTCCTGAACCGTCTATTCAACACAGAGCCCTCCCAGGACAACAGAAGCCAAAGAGAAAGGGAGTGTGTATGTCAGAAGGGAACCGAGAGGCAGAAGGCTGTAGAGGGCCTGGCTACCTGATCACAATCCATTTCTACATGTGGCCAACCAGGTGTCCTCCCTAGTCTATCCTGCCTTCCCTCACTTATTAAATGGCTCCTTGCAGCTCACTTCTTTTAGGAGGCCTGAACCCCCTGGATCTCCTTGTGATTGGCAGAGCCTTTCTCAGAGGTCACACTCAGGCAGTTTTCAAGCTCTTTCCCCCATTTCAGAGGCCTTGTGGGGGGTTTGGAAAGTCTTTGCTGGTACAGGTTTCTCAACTCCACCTGAGGACCAGCAGTTTTCCTCTTGGTTGCTGTCCTTTCTTGTAACCAGCTCTTTGTTTTAGGCTTGCTTCTTCCAACTGGAGCAGGCTCTTCAGGTGTGTCCATTTGGTAGTGATTGAGCCCAGAGGCACTCCTTAGTCTTCCCCTGTTTGGGACAGAGGTGGGGAGGTGGAGGAGGGGCATGCCCCATTACACTTCCTTTAAATACACACTGATTAAATCCGTGAAGTGACGACCATTCCCAAAGCCATGGAGCTAACAGGATCAATGCTGATGACCAACAATAACTGAAGGCTAAATTCTGCCAACAGTTCTCAGGGTACGTCTACACTTAAAAAGCTGCATTGGTGCAGATGCACTGTGGCATTTTAATGAAGATACTCTAAGCTGATGGCAGAGCACTTCCCCATCAACATAGCTAATACACCTCTCCAAGAGGCGGCAGCTATGTCGGTGGGAGAAGCTCTTCCACCAACATAGAGCTGTCTACATGGAGGGAAGGCATCAGCCCTAGCCATGCCTGAAGAGGGGAGGCAAAAGCTGCCTTCCCTCTATATCTGCACCTACACCATCTCAGGAATGAACCTAGCCCATGTTCAGAAGCAGGACCAAAGCTGGAGACTCCACAGAAACCAGCCTAGGTTTTTCACAAGGCTTTGGAGATGCTATGGGATTTTTAGCTAATTTCAGGTAGTTGACCAGTCAATCTGACTGTTTGCAACAAATATGCCTTTTTTAAAAAAACTATCCTATACCTTAATTAACTAATTAAACCCTCCAGAGAACTAGAGATACAACAAGGGTCCGATATAAATAAATTTGCAGACCACTCAACTGTATATAACTTAGCTGATTTGCCTTCAAGTAAACTCAATGGCAGCCCTTTTAAATTATCACGGTTAGCTAGCGAGAATGACAAAGGGACATATAGAGAGATAAATTACTCACTCTCACTGGACCTGTCAGCGTGAGAGAGACTATTTACTGAAGCAAGCATCCCCATTCCCCAGTGGAGGCTCTAGTATATTAACCAGAAAATGGACCCAGTTCTGAGCGGGAGGGACTGGGAAACCATTACAGACCTTCTTCATTTAAAACTAAACAGCAAGCTTAGTACTGGTTGCAAAGCAAGAAAACTGTAATTTTCTATTTAACTACAGAGCACAGAGTGCAACAGTGCATGCTTCCAGCAATACTGTTCTGCTGCCCTGATCACTCCCAGGGGCCAGAGGGGAATTCAGTGCCTGTGATCTGTTCAATATTTGGCCTCTCTGCTGAGACAGCCACCCCAGGGCAAAGGGGAGTTAGTGCCGACTTGAAACCGCAGCAAAACCAGCCACTTGTTTTATATACGCCTCCAACCAGGTATCCAGTAGCAACAACTTTGGGGCACCATTTACCAGAGCCTGGCTCAAACACATGACCTGGAAGCAAAAGCCTCTTATATCCAGACTCCACTGCATGAGCTATCGGGTGCCTGTGCTCAGAACTTTTCAAACCTATGAAAGCTTTATTGATTCATAAATCGTTGTGTAACAACAAGAAGAGTTGGGAAAATGCTAGTACCAACCCGCAACATGTGAACTGGCAGCAGCAACACAACCTTGAGAGCAGATTTATAGGTAGGGAAGTGGCCTCTTTCAATCATAAATTCACCAGGATGGGAAAATCACTGTTCTCATAAAATATAGAGTCCAATGACTCTGCAAAGATTCCCTCTCCTTCCCTCTCAAGAGTTAAACATATGATTAAGTGGAAGTCAATGCCACAGTAATCTCTCCCTAACTTCTCCCTGGGGTAGTGAAGTGCTGCACTGTTCTTAACGGGAGCTGGTGCTTAAATGACACAGTTTGGCCCTGAAGTATCAAAGTGCTACTGCGCTGAAATAATATTTGCATTTAAATGTCTTCCTCTGCAGCAGGATGTTGGAGCAATAATAACACCACCTTTCACTCTGACAGTAGCTTTCATCAGAGGACCTCGGAGCTTTTTACAAACAAGAATTAATTAAAGCTCTATGAGGTAGGTAAATAGTATTAGAGGGCTAGTTCCACAAAAGACTTTAAGTTCCTAACTTCTACTGAAATCAGTGGGTGTTAGGTGCCTACATACCTTTGAGGATTCAAGTGAAGAAGGGGAAACTAAGGCATAGAGCAATGAGGTGACTTGCTGAAAGCTACATGTTATTTTAGTGGCAATGCCAGAAATTGGGTCCTTGGAGTCCCAAAGGCTAATTCCCCCACACTAACCACTAGACCTCTTGGTCCTCAGACTCTCATGGGTGTTCGTAGCTCTGTTAAATTCTCTCCAGACTGAATATGACATTAGAAGGCAAGTTTTCTTATTTATAGTACGTGCCTGTTTTTATCTCTGGATGGATTTTTTTTTTCAAGTGAATGCTTCTTCCTTATTGTTAAATAGCAGGGTAAAAAAAAGAAATCAAGTGAGAGTTACTGAGGTTGGACTATATTAGTCTTGAATGTCTTTTCAGTGTATTAAAATGTTTTCAATTACCTCCTAATACACCTCCAAGGAGTCTGGGAGAATGGGAAGAATAGCAGAATAATGAGTTCAAATTATTTAGGGTTTTTTTCTCTATTATGTGATGATATTTAATTGAATCCTAGGCCAGACACATTTGACAATACAAGCCAGGTTATGTCTAACGAGTTATCTTGGTTTCAAATCAAAAGGCAGGAAATAATTCATATTAATATGCAAATTTTCTTTCACCTACCCCCCCACTCCAAGCGGATGAATTAAGAGGATTTTTGTTTTTGTTTTTGTTTTTTTTGCAATGAGCCAAACAAGACAGCTCCTGTGATAGCTATTCAATCTGGCTAAATAGGCAGCCTCAGTTGTGACCCTATGTTACCCCCATGTACTCCCACAAAATCTCATTTACGCATCATGAAGCTGATCTAGCAATATCAAAATAGAAGTTCATTTTCTCCACCTCCTTCACACAGAGAGAAAATATATGTCTCGAAAAATTAACCAGTTTGGGCGCTTAATCTACTTGCCAAGCACAGTTCTTCTCTGGCTAATTCCTTAACTTTTATGAACTTCACTCTCTGAATCTGAAAAAAAGGGGCTAATAATACATGTCTATTTATTTGTGGCTGTGAACATCTTCACTACAGTAAATAGCATTTCTCTTATTTCAGAGAGGGGGATCAATGTCTGCCCTGTGGATTAGACATGGCTTTAGCACATAGTAAACCTGGGTTCTAGTCCTAGAATTTCTGATTCATTCTGTGGCTTTGGGGAAGCCACATAGCTCAGTGCCTCAGTTTACCCATTTGTAAAATGGATGTCATGACATTTAGCTTGTAAATAACAGTTATAAAACGCAAAGGATTATCAGATCTTTCAGACACATAGATTATGACTTCCTGGCTCCTAGTTCCATGCTTAGACCACTTGGCTTATAGGCATTACTGCTGTTTCAAAATTCGCAAGTGTTTTGAGTTTTCACATCACGTATGAAAAATGCTGGGAGATTAGGTGAAAACACTCAGCAATAAACATTTGCATGAGAGATTTTTCAATATATAAGTAAATGAAATATTGCCGCACTATATTATATACAACTAAAAAATGCCTAGTGCAATTTGTAAAAAATTGGAATTTCTGAATGTCATCATGAGCACCTATGTTATATTTACCAACTGTAATGGATTGATCTTCCGACTCTTTAACAATTGCATCATTGTGGAGATTGTTATAACACTACTGAAAGGCTATGGGGGACTGACAGTTCTTACTAATGGCTGTTGTTAGGAAATACTTCATAAGAAAATGTATTCAGGAGACTGCCCTTGTGGATTAATTCATGCTTTTATGAGTCTATCTAATAATAAATGAGTAAGTATGTGATAGGTTACATTGTCATATTAAAACCTGAAGTAGTTGTCAGATACACGAGGTGATTAGAATAGGATGTGCTGAATATTATGCAACCAGAGAAATTAATAATGGTGGGCCCAAGCCACGATGTTCATATATAAAAACTGATCCAAATTTCTGATACTTCCAAGTACAGATTAGACCCAGTCTTCCAGCTTCAGTTATGAAATCAGAGATGGAAAGCAGGATCTGGACTGTTCCCTTTAGTATATTCTTCAATGCTGTGTCCTTTCTTTCCCACAGAGACTATTCGACTGTCTAGTAGCTATTCGCGTAGCTGAAGTTGCATATCTTAGATTGACCCTCCCCCCTAGTATAGACCAGGCCTAAATGGAATTGTCTGATCTTGAACAAATAGGTTCAAATTGTTCAGGGGAGGCACATGACTCTGACTGTGAACTGTTTACAGGTTCCTTGGAGATGATCTTTAAAACAATATTTAATCTGCATAACTAAATTTTCCTCATTAACAATCTTCTGCTTCACCCCCTGCCTTTTCCCTTCAGTTGGGACAAAAGTGCTCCTAGGATGAACAAACTGTGCTGAAGCTAGCTGAGGTGATTATGCTGCTGACAGTTTTCTGAGTGTGAATGAAGTCTAGATAACGAATTAAGACTGGTTAGCTGGACATCAGCACATTGATTTACAACAGCAATGTGTTAAAGACAGCTGAGGGGTGGGAGGAGGAACTAGTCTTGTCATTGGATGGGAAAGAGAGAAGGAAAGGTAAACGATGGAATTCAGGACCCAAACAACTTTTTCCCAAACCAGCAATGAGGTGCTGAGACCATCACAGGATGGGTCAGGTTTCCCTTTCCCGCCAGCATAGGGAAGCAGGAAGCACATCCCTTCTGAAATGATATACAAGGTACATTAGTGAGAAATGATGGCCCTGTGGTTAAAGCAGTGGCCTAAGATTCAGGGGAGTGGGGTTCAATTCTTAGTGCAGACACAGACTTCCTGTGAGCCAAGCGATTTCATCTCTCTGAGCTTCCATTCAGCAACTGTAACACAGGGATGATGATAATAATATCTCCTTTGTCTATTCAGACAGCCAACCTTGGTCAGGGCAGGGCCTGTGTCTCATTAAGTGTTCATAGAATCAGGCCCTGATCTTGGTTGGGGCCTCTTGTTGCTACTATAATACAAATACATTTATGGATACACACCTCATTTCCCAGTACAAGACAGACTGATGGCAGGGAAGTGCTCCCAGAGGATCAGAGACTAGAGTTTTGGCCCTTTGTCTTCTTGTTCAGGACTCTGCATCACACTCTAAGTCTTACAAACTGCAAGACCCGGAGAGCTGTTACATGCATCACCTTGGTGACCAGGACAACTGGCCTAGGTCAGTAGACACAATACAGCAGCAAGCATGGTACAGATTTTACAACAGAGATGTGTGGTGAGCCCAAGTGGTCTCCCTCCAATTGGGAGAGTGAGGGATCCTCACACGCTCCTTGAAGGGCAAAGCCTAGTCTGCCCCACCCCCCTCACCAGAAGTATAGTGGCGGGACCAGAACTATAAAAAGACACTCCGCCTGATCTGCTGCCGCCTGGAGGAGACTCAACCCTGGGCTGTGCTCCAGCCCCCAGTGGTGATGCCGGCTGGCCGGCCGGCTGGCTGGGAGTACCCGCCACAGTGTACACAGAGGAACCAGACGATGACTGGACAGCAGAGGTACCCACCCCCGGGGGGCTGACCCTCTATCCTGAGCAAGGGAATGCTGGCTCTGAAGACAAGCTCCCCTGCCGGGCACTTCTAGAGACTGTTTGTTTGTTGGCGGCCTGAGCACCTGCAAGCCCAGGCCCCAGCCTTTCTAGAGACTGTTTGCGGGCTGTCTGAGCATCGCCTGGCTGAAGCCAGCCCCTGAGAGACTGTGTATTTGCTGGCTACCGGAGCTCCGCCCAGGCCAGAGCCAAGCCTATGATAGACTCTGCTTCCACGTTACCCCACAGAGGTACCGAGGGCCCAGACAAGCAGCCTGCCCAGTGGTATTGTGGGACTCCCGGCTGCCTTGTGGGTCCTGGACCTGGCCGGTTCGGACTGGCCCGAGGGGTATCCCTCCACTTGGAAGAGTGAAGGAGCCTTACATGATGCTATTGGCAGATATGCAACCCTTTTGTTTGTAGAATAACTGTTTAGGTGGAGCACTATTAATGAATAACCTGAAAACATAAGTAAGTCAGGGTTTTTTCCCCTTCTTTTACAAGCATTGAGCTTGTGTCTCTGTTTGAATAAGTGTTTTCATTTCTGTCTAATGTAAAGATGCTGCAACTTATTAGGTGTAGCCCAGTGGGAGATTTCTCTCTTTCGTTCTTAATCCTCATGATACTTCAAGTGGTGGGATTAGCATATTATCTGCCTGTTTCTTGTCTGTAATGTGCATACAGAGTCCATATACAAATGAGAGAAAATTATCAAGCCAGACCTCCAGCTTCTGGAGGGCAATCTAACTCACTAGTGTCCTGACTATCTGTTGGACTCTGGCAGTTTACAGAGTGGTTTTAGCTTATCCTAGGAACCTCTGTGAATTAATATGTATATTTTGACCATGTTAAAGGTCTGTTTGTATTAAATGCATGTTTTGCCGCCTATATTAGCTATACTAAGAAATCGCCTTATTTCACAGAGATATGCAAACTGTCCCTCTGTGACACTCTGTGCCTCAAAATAGTACCCTAGAGCCCCTGTATTCACCACTATGATAAGATTAGGATATGTTTTATATGAAGTATGCCTTGTGAGGTATCATTTGATAGGTAAAGATCTGTTGAACATTACCATCCTATTAAACGATGTGTGTTACCATTGTATCGGAAGTTCTGATGTTTTGTTATGTGCATGTTATTGAAATATGTTATGTGGTTGGGAGAGACACACTGGTAGCCTTTCAGGGGCAAAAAAGGAGCAGTGGTAAGACAGATTTACATCAGTACCAGCCAGGTGTGTGTTGACGGCCCATCAAGAAGAATCCACTCTTCCCGAGACTCCTCAGAGAGGACACACACACAATGGGGGCTACCTAAACCCAACATCACAGCAAGGATCTTTCTAGCACCTGCAGAGAAAACATAAAAGAGGGACAGCGACATCATTGCTTGGCCTTTCTTCTCCCCCATCTCAACACCTGGAAGATTGGCTAGAAGACAAAGATTTCGAACCGGGGTTCTTAGTCCTAGGCTAAGAAGAGAATTCCGCCTGTGTAATGAGCTTGGCAAACTGCCTGAAAGATCCAGTGGGATGAGAAACTGCTTGATCCGAATCTTGCTTAGTCAGTAGAATTTAGATTGTGATTTTTATTTTTATTTCTTATGTAACCAACTTTGATCTCTGTGCCTGCTACTTATAATCACTTCAAAACTATCTTTCTGTAGTTAATAATTCTGTTTTATATTTGACCTAAAACAGTGTATTTTGCATTGAAGTGCTTAGAGAATCTCAACTCAGGTTAATAAGGGCTGTTGCCCATCCACCACCCTTTGTTGGACTGGCGAACTAATGAATGAGCTTTCACTGTTCAAGGGAGTCTTGAGCAATGTAAGATGGTATATTTCTGGGGTGCAAAGCTGGGGATTGGGGTGACTTGCTGGTGCCTCTCTCTGTTTAATTCACAAGTGGCTTGGAGAGCCTTCATGCAATTTAGCTGGGTGTGGGTCTCCACATGTTGGTGGCTGAGTGATCATAGTGCCTGAAAGGGTTTGCTGCTTCTCACAGTCATAGCATTGTGGTATCAGCCCAGACTGGAGTGTTAAGGGGGCACAGAAGTCTGACAGTTTCAAGTTGTAACCCAGGGATTCCATCACACCCGCATGCCGCCATCCCCATTATCTGAGGGTGTAGTTTTGGTGTATCTTGAAATTCAGAACAAAAAGGGATGGCACATTCATGAACAGTCAGCCTACTATTTTGTTATTCCTTCATTAACTTTCAAACCTCAGATTCCTCCCCCAGTATCTTCCCTAGTACCATGATGAACTCTATGGTGAGTTCTATACTAATAATTAGCATCCTTTGCTGTATGTATTGAATATAACAGGGCACTACACTTGTATTCCCATTTTCTAGATATTGGCAACTGCATTTTGACCCAGTTTCTAAATCAGCCACTCTTCTTGCTTTGTTTCTATACCAGGGCCCTCTATGGGGCAGAAGGATGGAAAATGCTCACACGTGATGAAATATCACAGCTTTACAATGAAAATACTGGGCAGGGATGGGAAGGCCTGGGGTGACTAATATGAAAGTCATTGGAAACTGTCACTTCACCCTGTGAAAATCCAGTGAGGACAAACTTGGTGCACTATTGTGACAAAGGTAACACAAAGGGAAGGCTGGTCTTCAGGTTAAGACGCAAGACTAGAGATCTAGATTCTGTTCTCACCTCTGCCACAGACTTGTTTTATGACCTTGGATAGGACGTCTGATTTCCCTGTGCCTCAGTTTCCTTATCTGTAAAATGGAGTAGCAATGTCTATCTCACAGGGCTGCTGCGAAGCCAAATTCATTAGTGTGTGTGTTAAATCTCCAGATGGAAGGTGATTCTGGGCCTGATCAAGAGTCCCTTGAAGACAGTGAAAAGATTCCCATTGAACTACAGGCCAGTCAGCCTCACCTCAGTCCCTGGAAAAATCATGGAGCAGGTCCTCAAGGAATCATTTCTGAAGCACTTAAAGGAAAGGAAAGTGATCAGGATCAGTCAGCATAGATTCACCAAGGGCAAGTCATCCCTGACTAACCTAATTACCCTCTATGACGAGATAACTGGCTCTGTGGATGAGGGGGAAGCAGTGGATGTGTTACTCCTTGACTTTAGCAAAGCTTTTGATTCAGTCTCCCACAGTATTCTTGTCAGCAAGTTAAAGAATTATGGGCTGGATGAATGGACTATAAGGTGAATAGAAAGCTGGCTAGATCATCAGGCTCAAAGGGTAGTGATCAATAGTTCCATGTCTACTTGGCATCCAGTGTCAAGCAGAGTGCCACAAGGGTCAGTCCTGGGTTCAGTTTTGTTCAATATCTTTAACTGTGATCTGGAGGATGGCGTGGACTGCACCCTCAGCAAGTTTGCAGATGACACTAAACTGGGAGGAGTGGTAGATACACTGGAGGATAGGGATAGGATACAGAGGGACCTAGACAAATTAGAGGATTGGGGCAAAAGAAATCTGATGAGGTTCAACAAGGACAAGTGCAGAGTCCTGCACTTAGGATGAAAGAATCCCATGCACTCCTACAGACGAGGGACCAAATGGCTAGGCAGCAGTTCCGCAGAAAAGGACCTAGGGGTTACAGTGGACACAAAGCTAGATACAAGTCAACAGTGTGCCCTTGTTGCCAAGAAGGATAACAGCATTTTGAGTTGTATAAGTAGGCGCATTTCCAGCAGATTGAGGGACGTGATCATTCCCCTCTATTCGGCATTGGTGAAGCCTCACCTGGAATACTGTGTCCAGTTTTCAGCCCCACACTACAAGAAGGATGTGGAAAAATTAGCAAGAGTCCAGCAGAGGGCAACACAAATGATTAGGGGGCTGGAGCACACGATTTCTGAAGAGAGACTGAGGGAAATGGGATTGTTTAGTTTGCAAAAGAGAAGAATAAGGGGGGGATCTGATAGCTGCTTTCAACTACCTGAAAGAGGGTTCCAAATAGGATGGATCTAGACTGTTCTCAGTGGTACCAGATGACAGAACAAGGAGTAATGGTCTCAAGTTGCAGAGGGGGAGGTTTAGGTTGGATATTAGGAAAAACTTTTTTCACTAGGAGTGTGGTGAAGCACTGTAATAGGTTCCCTAGGGAGGTGGTGGGATCTCCTTCCTTAGAGTTTTTTAAAGTCAGGCTTGACAAAGCCCCGGCTGGGATTATTTAGTTGGAGATTGGTCCTGCTTTGAGCAGGGGGTTGAACTAGGTGACCTCCTGAGGTCCCTTCCAAGCCTTGATATTCTGTGATTCTATGATTTCAGTAGGCTGATAAAATGTCAGTGTATCATTAGATTATGGTATGGTGTCAATCCTATCAAAAACCTGAATACACTTTGCTTTCCAAATGAAAGGAGATGGTTATAGATGCAATCTGATTAGTTATGGAGCCCTCTTTATTAATGGAAGGCTGAACAGGAACCCACCTAGGGAAAAAACACTAGGGGAAATCTGAGCAGGAAGAGATAATGCTTTAGTGAATTTGACTGTAGTTGCTCTTTAGAGTCTGAGAAGGCTGAGAAACTGAAGATCAGACAGTTTGCTTAAAGCAAACACTTCTGATAACAGGGAAAGTGGACTCTATGTTGGCTGCCTGCCTAACATATCTAAGCTTAAGTAAAATAAGAGGAGATTGCACTGCTGTACAGAGTAAGCCTGTGCTGACAAGATGTTTTCTTTTGTGCTCCGCACTAAATTTAATATATTGAACCAGTTTCTACTCTAAGTCACAACTAAAGCAGTGCAGAAAACAAAAGTTATGAACTTTTGCTGGGAAGTACATAATTTTGACATTTGTTTTCATACAAACTCAAAATGAAAACAAAGAATTTCAAAATTTACCATGAAATTAAATTACGTGAAAAAAAACATTGGGGGTCCATCAAAACTTTTCATTATTATTTCTTGTAATAGCAAATAAATTTTGAAAAAAAGTTATTTCAAAATGAAAACTTGAACTGTTCCATTACAAAAATGTCAAAACAGAATGTTCCAGCCTTGTGAAAATGCCCCTCCCCCCATCTGTAAACAAACTTTCCTCAAACTAGACAGTTCCCAGGGAAAGTTTTGGTTTTGCTCAAATGGCATTTCCTTCTGGAAAAATGTCCCGTAGAAAACATTTCTTCCAGCCCTAGTCGCAATTTGTAGTGCATTCAGTGAAATCAAAGGTTGTACAGAAGAAACTGAAATCAGAATTCAGGTCTTTGTTTATTTATTTATTTTCAGGGACAGCACACTGAGCCCATAGTTTGGAGTCTTCTTATTTGTATTATGACTTCGAGTCAGAGAGTTTAATGCCAGAAGGGACCACCAGTCTGTATATCACAGGCCACCAACACCACCCAGCACCAGCACCCTACAGCCAACTATTATTTTTCTAATGATAATACCCCGAGGCCCCAGTCAACTTTGTGGTCTCATTATAATAGGCATTGTACTGGCAATCAGATAGACAAAGTCTAAAGAGCATGTAATCTAACTGGAACCAAGAAGGAACGAATGGGCATAACTAACAATGACAGCAATGAAGGAGGCAGGACCAGGGCTGGGAAACCAAATGAAAAGGTATATTTGTAAAGAGAATCTGCCCGCCTTGTTTGTAACTTAGAAGGTCTAGTTCAGTCAGTTCAATGTTCACTGGAAGGTTTCTTATTTTATCTACCGCAGTTCATCTGTCCCTACTTTTCCCACTGCATCATCTAAGAACTCAAGGCTGCACACAAAGGGTTAAGTTCTAACGGACATATCTGACTGAAATTAAAGGGGTTGGCTATGACTTGCCTTACCCTCGGCACCTTACAGGCCAGCATATGAGGAGCCTTCTCTCACACTGTGTGCTCTTTGCATGAGCTAGGTCCAATCCCCTTGGGGAGCCCAGGCTGTGTCCCAGCTAGCATCACTGTGGGCACTAATCATCTGAAAGGGGAGTGGGGCACATCATGATCCCATTTTCCTTCCACACCTGCCTGTAGAGATGGCTGAAGTTCGAGGGCTTGGGGATCTATAATCTTTCATTGTACATTATACTTGGCCTAGAAAGAGTGGGATTCAGCCACAGTTACTGTATTCTCCTGTCCCAAGATCTCCAGTCCCCTCAAAAGGAAGAAGTGCTGTCAATGTAGCAGGACTTATCCTACATTCCCCAGGCCCAGCTAGAATTCCTCATGTGCTCAGCTAAATCAAGGTGCTGTCACACCATCTCTAGGGCCATGATCTCTAGAAGCCATGATCTCTCACAAATTAGCTAGTTGCATTTTAGGGCTCAATCTCAGATGTGTAGCTTACACTGCTTGAAAAACAAAGTCAAGGAGGAAAATGTTAGATTAGGGCATGCTATGGGCAACAGGTCTACTGGGGTCTGTTCCCAAATCTGCTGATCTTGCTCCAAGTTACTTAGACCAGATGTTTATGTAGGTGGCAAAATTCCAATGATTTCAAAGAGAGTTAAGGAACCTATACACCTTTAAAAGTCCAGCCCTTGCATGCTCTTTGCCCCATTTTCCCTATGAGTACAATGTGGATAATCATTAGTATTGGTTGAAAGTTGATCATCTAAACATTTTTTGATGAAAAACGGCTTTTCAATCCAACCAAAAATTTGATCTGAATATTTTCATTTTATTCAACATTCTCAGTTTTTTCAAGGAGAAAGTGAACACTGATTTTTTTAAATGTATTTATTTATTTGGTAAAAATGATTGGCTTTGGGTTTCCCATAAAAATAAATATGGCCAATTTTGAAAATAGACTATTTTGAAATATTTGCATGAAAAAGAATTGGTATTTTTCACTAGTTCCAATAATAATCCTTATCTAAATCTTAGGTGTGTTGTCTTTTTAAGCATATTAATGTCTTCATTGTGTATAAAGGCACCTCACATGAAAAGGGCTAGGGGAGAAGAAAGTTTCATTTTAGATGGATTCGCTCACAATCTTTCCTTCTCAAGAGTTTTCTTTCCCTGAATTATCTCCTGTTCTCACTGATACAGAGTCAATCAATACTCATACTGCTGTTTGTCAGGAACATAGCATGCCAATTATTTGGAAGGTAGATGATCCAAACCCAGGGAATGGGCTGCCTTATTAAGATGTTTGCCCACCGGCCAAGTTCTAACTAACATCTTTTCTAATTAAGAGTTTTGTGCTCCAAGACCCTAACAAGATCTTGGCATTAGATTTTTTCCAATGTAGATAAGACCACAGGGGCACTTTATGAGCTGTACTTGCCCATGTGATCCACATTACAAGTGTTGCTTGGTTTTGCAGCAGCCTGCCTTTGCAGAATAGGGATGGCAGTACTGATTACCCTTAATAACATTATTATGCTGTGTGCACAAATCAAGCACCAAGTGCAATCATGTGGAGGATTAGATTGTTTTTAAAACTGATCTTTATGCTTGCTACGTATCTACTGGACTCTGTATATTTTAGTAGGATGTCCTTTGCATTCCTACTCCCTTGATAAGATGAGAGGTGATGCCAAAATGTATTCCTTCCAGCCCGGTGTCCGTAGTTAATTGCTGTTGACAGGTGCCTATAGCATGTATAAAGTGGAGATTATGAAAGGAGGGCTTGAACTGTGCATGTATTTGGTATAACCACATGCATAGCTTAAGACATCAGTGGAGCCCTTTATGCACTTACACCTGCTCATAGCTGCATTCTGAGAAATCAAAGTAAATTGGCCATATGCAACCTATTTTGTAAAGGATTTGAAGTCGAGGGGCATTGAGAGTGGCAACACAACTCAGGGTGACTGTGCTAACTGTCTACAGATGCAAAGGTCAATCAAGAGATGGAATCATTTAGGGCAGGGGTCTCCAAACTTTTTGAGAGGAGGGCCACGCCCCCCTCCTTTCTCCTTTGGCCACTGCCATGACCCCTTCTTGGCTCCTACAGCCACGCCGCTGCCGTGGTGCCCCCCCTTTGCTCCTCCTGTCTCTGCCGCAGCCCCCACTTTGCTCCTCCAGCCACGCTACGGGGGCAATCCCCCTCCACACACGGGGCCGCCAGCAGCAGCTGGTGTGGTGGGAGGCAGCAGCGGCTTCTCCATGTGCCTGCTCAACTGGGGGGCCAGACAAATCTACTTCACAGGCCGAATCTGGCCCCTGGACCGTAGTCTGGAAACCCCTGATTTAGGGTAGTTCCCTCTGGGTATCACTAGCAGTAACAAGAAGAAATAGAGGAAAAATAAATTGGAACAATCAGGACACATTCCCTAAGTGTGTTCCCATCTGTTCTTTTGGGAGACTATTTCACAACTGGATACATTGCAGTCTACTAGGCTGCGTAATAATTCCATGGTACATGGAAAGAGCACAGACACGTTGGACATTAAGTACTAAATTTTCAGTGGGTAAAGTCTCTCCTGTATGCACAATGTTATACATTTGCCTACATTTACTACAACTGTGCCTGCAATTACAATGATTTGACATGCACACAGATGGATATCTAATGGTCTATTTGCATATGGCATTACAAAAACTGGATGCCAAAATATAGCTGTGCAAGTGCACCAGAATTTCATTGTTTCAAAATTTAGCACCCAAATCTAGGGTGCACCCAAATCTCCAGCTGGTCTAAATCACTGTAGCACCATTAACTTCAATAGCACTGCATACATCAGCTGAGTATTGACAAATGGACAAAACCCTTTGACAACATATTGGGGATTAATCCTGCACTGGCCAGCTTTGGTACAGACACGATGGCCTTAGATCTCTGATTTCTGTGATTGTAGGACAACTGCTTGTTCTCTCTGTGATGGCGTTAGCATGCAACATAGCTGGTGGAACCAGAGTTAAAGGGGACAAAATAGGCTAGTCCACACTGTGATACTACACCCCATATGCATCATGGGAGTATGATTATGATATGATTATGACATAATTATGATGCAATTTGTACAAGATGAGTCATGTAAAGTATAAATGGAAAAGTTATGATTTGCTGAATATGATTATCCTATTTGTGTGCATGTATCATTTTTGTATCTGAAGTTATGAACATTGACTAGGTATCTGTATTTCAAATGTGCTTACTCTGAGGAATATCCACAGCTAGGTACAAAAATGAAGAAGCTAGACATTGCTGATGGCTCATCAGCGAAGACTATCGACTATGAAAGAGCTTAACTGTCCTGTAAATGTTTCAGCCAGCCTTTAAACAATGTGTGCTATGACTCAGCAAGGGCAAGTTTCCTAGTCACATGATACTGAACCTCCATTTTACATACCTCTATTTCCCCACAAACTGGGGTGGGAACTGAGTTTGGAACAAAGGGTTCCCACCATATGTTAAAGCTATGTCAGGTGGAGTGTGACATCATCTAGGGGCCTCACTCCCCACACAAGGACACTCCTGCAAACATCTGAGAAACAAAGACTCAACTGGGGGAAGCGATGGTCCAAGGCTAAAAGATCTAGCCTGTGAATGGAAATGCAGTGGACTGCTTGTATCATCAGCCAGAATGAAAAATTGCTAGTTCAAATCCAGTTTTTCTAGTATTTTAGGCTTAGTTTGTAGTTTTGTTTATTTACCAGATAATCTGCTTCGATCTGTTTGCTATCACATATAACTACTTAAAATCTGTCTTTTGTAGGTAATACACTTGTTGTTTGCTTTATCTAAATCAATGTGCCATTGAGTGAAGTGTCTGGGGAAAACTCTCAGCTTGGTTAACACAGGTTTGTTACATATCTTTCCCACATTGGGGGGGGTGTGAACTATTTATGAGCTTACATTGTACAGATCCCTGTGCAGTACAAGACGGTATAATTTTGGGTTTATATTCCAGTGCGGGGACAGAGGGGGTGCATGCCTGGGGAGCTGGGAAATTGGCTGGCATCCACTGTTTGCACTCAGGTAGCTCAGTTTGGGTGTGTAGTGCCACCTGCTGTCATGTTGAGTGATATCAGGGCTGTTGAGGCTGGCTGTAAATCTTCAACAGAGCAGCATAAGCAGGGCCAGCCCAGCTGGGCGGTTAGAGGAGCACAGCGATTCCCACGGTTCCCTGACTGCACTCTGGGGGTGGCAACCCCCCATACACACTTACAATAGCTTCCATTTGAAGTAGGGAGGGCCCTTTGTCCCACCATCCTAAGATGGAAAAGTGTTTTGCTACTAACGTGCAGGATCTAATAGCAATCTATCATAACTTGAAGGTGTGTGACATAAATTGTGCCTTGTTTACATAGCTGGTTCAAACGGACAAGGTAGGCTAAGCTGTTTAGAAAATGACTTCTGTACAAAAAAACCCTCAGTATCTCCTGAACAGGCTTAGCCTGAGCAAGACTGCTTTACAGTTCACCTAGCAAGGTAGCTGATTCTGGACTGGAGTTTTGGCTGCAGTAATAAGCAGGCTGCAAACCCAGAGACTCCAGGCACTGGATGGTGTGGGACTGAAAGAACCTAACCAATCAGTCGAGTCTACTTAGTTAGCAGCCATATGGAGTTTCACTGATTATGCTGCTCACTTCTCATCCCGAAGGAGGCGGGGGGAGCTGACTGGCTTCTTTCCTTCATGTGCCTTGAATTAATTTTTCCCTCCTGTAGCAAAGCAGCGACTTAGCCCTGCGGCACCTCCTGCTGATTGTCCAGGGAATCAGCTCTCTCCAGCATTTGGAGCGCCTTCTGCAGACCGTTTTTCCGCTTGCTGCTGCCCAGTGTCCCTCCCTGGACCCCGGTGCCCTATTGCCTAGGGTGCTGCACCCCTGCAGTACCCCCGCAGTCTCAGGGTCTCCCCTCCCTGGGGAACCCCCACCTCCTATCCCCGCCTTGACTCAGTCTAGGCAACTGCCAGTCACCACTTACCGCCATTCACTGGGGCAGACTGCAGTATAATTGCCACTCATCACTGGCAAGAAGGGTTTGGCCTGCTGCTTCTACCTCTGTAGTCATGGGCTACCCCCTGCAACCCCAGTACCCTTTGTTGGGCTGTTCCCTAGGCACTGCAGCCTGGGGGTTTCCAGGCCAGAGCTCCCCCAGCTCCTCTTGTCTTGCCCCAGCCCTGCACCACTCTAGGTACCCTGTCAAGCTCCCCAGAAGCCAGACCAGTCTACCTCCACAGACAGAGGAGACACTATCTCTGCACCAAACTCTGGGCCCTTATATCAGGGCCAGCTGGGCGCTCATTGACCCAGCCACAGCTGTGGCTGCTCCACCCCAGCTGCTTTCACTTGCAGCCCTCTGCTGGGCTGCCTTTCCCTAGCCAGCTGGAGTGGGGCAGCTGCCCCGCTACACCTCCATAAAGAGAGATTTCTACCAGGTTCGTCGGATGATGCTCTGCAAGGATTTGAGAAGCCATTCCAAACCTTTCGCTCACACACAGGGCAAACTTTTTCTTTTCGCTCCCTTCTTAAACTGGTACAATAAGGAGGTGGAAGTGGGGGGTGGGGAGAATTGGCCTATCTGTCCAAACAAGGTGCCGGACTGTAGCAAGGTGGATTCTAATGAGTGGCTGCAAGCCACACAATTTTAGGTTAAGAATCATTAGCGAGTCCAGTGGCAATGCCAGGGATGCTTTCCTCTTTCAGCAAGCACAGCTTTGCCATTTTATCACTTCTAAGAGAGGGCTGAGTGTTTTCCCCGCCCCCCGATTCCTTAAACATGGAATCATTAAAGCAGCAGCTGAGCTTTCTGCTGGGATAGATTGCAGGGGGAGAAGTCAGCTCTTGACCAGATCAACAAAAGTCCATGTGTTTCTGGGATTTCAAGGGATGGATGCTCGAGAGAGGCGTATACTCTGCCTCACGGAAGCCTGTATTCTTTGCTTAGTGCCTCCTCTTTCTGCTGTTTGCAGCCCATGATCTTATTCCCAGCCAGTGTTCAGTTCTTTAGTCTGTCTTGTTTGGATCCAACCTCATGGTTGCTATCTTTGAAGGCTGCTCCCAAGTATCCACCTCTCATGGCTAGTGCTGTTCCCCTGCCAGGAACAAGCTGCTTTGGTCCGTTCAATCCCAACTTCCAAGTTGCCCAGCCAACTCCCAGGCTGCTGCCTTCAGCCAGTGGCTCCAGCAGCCATGCAGCCTCTGGTCCCTTCTGACCTCAGGTTCTACTTTCCTTCCATTTGCTGGAGGGATTACAGAGCTATCTACTGGCGGGATGTTGAACTGCAAGTTAACACAGTGCCCAGTAACGAGCCAGTAGGGTTTTTACAGTACTTGGCACTTCTACAGACAGCACCTTCCATCGGGGGATCTCAAAACCCTGTATGGATATTTGCCTCTCGGCCGCTCTGTAAGGAATTGTATGGATTGCAACAGCGTTATTGTGCTGGCTGGCTGAGCAACTGGTCCTTGGTACACACTCAAAGGGGACCCCAGGATCGGGATGAACTTTGAAGAGAAGCTCAAGGATGTGTCTGCTCTTCCTTCCTGTGCAGGAGAGGGGACACATATGTAATAGCAGCATCAGCTGCACATGCCCTCTCCCACTAATACACACATGGATATTTTGCTTCCTCATCTTGTGCCTCCATCCTTATTTTGGGGGACGTGCCTGTGTGCCAGTCCCCCAATAAACAGACTACAAGGCCACATATCTACATAACTGGCATGCTAATACTGTTGTTAAGGAAACTGAGGGACAGAGAGATGAAGTGACTTGCCCATGGCAAAGCCAAGGATGGAACCAAGGAATCTGGATTCCCCATCCCCTGCTCTTGAACATAGTCCAGAGCAAACAGTACTTCTCTCTGAAAAGCTGTTGTCCGGCAGACTGCCACGTCTAGGCAACTTCACTCTGAACTTGGCAAAGGCCCTGACGGCTCTGAGGGCTGTCAGACCTCATATGTTCTGCCTGTTGTTCCCTTCAGAGCCAATCCACGCAGCACTGCATATGCTTGGCAAGTCAGAAGCTCTCAAGCCAGGCTTGCCGTACTTAGTTTAGCTGTCACCCCTGGATATGATGAAAACTGTCTTCCAAACCAATGCCTAGATCTATATGATTATGGACATGCGTGTGCTAGTCCTGTTAGAAAATACCCATCATTCCTAGCATATTAATGGGATAGCCATTCTGCCCTCAGAGGGCTCTGTTCAATAAGGAATTACTTAGCAGTCGTCTGTGGCTTTATCCCATCAGCATTCATGTGTGAGTCAAGGCTACACATGTGAAACATCTGCTTCAAACTGTCCTTCCAATTCCCCTCCGATGCAGATGCTGAGAGGCAGGTGAGCAGCGCTGGGATGAGCACACAGACATGGTGCAAAAAGAGAGAGATCAGACAGGGTCTCGTCAATTATCAACAGAGGAAGCCACTGCTCTGTCCCAGATTGGTTAAGCACCAACCTCTCTCTTTAAAAGCATGCCAATAAGCTGTCAATTTCTTTCAGTCAGAGCAGAGACGACACAATCCCGGGTTTGTAATGATCTGTAACCTCAGCGCATATGCCATGGACATCAGCTGCACAGGCAACATCAGGAAACTAGAAGTCCCAGCCTTCAGCTCCAACAGCTGCAGGAAACTGCTACACAGTGAGCTTACAGGAGCAACTGCATTAGCCCAGCTGGTAGAGGGCACTGATGTGTACACACAAGAAGGTCTGAGTGCATGCCCAGCAGAGGGCAGTGCCAGGCATATGTAAAAGCTGCCTGGTAAAATGAGCTGTCCTCCAGTAAAGCAAGGTTCAGAAGCTGGGAGAGTTATATCAGTGGAACACTGGGATGGGACAGGAAGTGCCTAGCATTATTCTCTAGCAACACCCATCACCTCTGATTGACACAAGCAGACACTCTGGAGGGGCCTGAACCCAGCTCTAGTCTGCCAGAGGCAAGATCACTGTGATCCAAAGGGAAATGGCTAGAGATATCAGCAAAGTGGTGATGGGGAAACAGGCCCAGAAAAAGTGACTTGCCCAAGGTCAGAGAGGGACACAGTCTGGGAAGAATGAGAAGAGGAGAACTTGACTCGCTGTCCTATGATCAGTCCACCCAGCTGAGCCACCTCCCTCAATACACAGGGTGCTGCCTTCTCACAGTAAGTTGCTTTGGTCACTAGTGTTGCAATATCAGTGTGTTCTGAGCTGCAGACTTTGCTGAGAGACTCGCATGGAGCAGTTTCTTGGCCTGGCTTTGAAACTGGGCCTGGACATTATATTAGTAGCTCTGCGTTATAAGCTAGGGCCAGTGTCAAGGGAGGGACTAATAGAAATGTTATAAATTTCATAGAGGCTGACCTCCTTTATGTCACAGGCCACTGAATTGCACCCAGTTACCCTGAACTGGAGCCCAATAACTTGGGCTAGACGGATGCATTGCAGTCCTTCGGAAACTAAACTGTTGTGCACCACAGGCAGAGAACAGAAGAGACTGAGGCACCACCAATGCCTGAGGCTCCTCAGTGGAATATCAGAATACATTGGCAAAAAATCCTTCCTGACTCCTGCAGGTGATTGGCTGAAGCGAAGCATAAGATTTGAATACAGTCATTGTCTTACTGCAGAGCTGCAAGTGTTATGAGCATGGTGAGGAAAATGAAGAGCTTTTCCTTCCACTCAAGGCCCATGAAGTGAGACAATGAACACACACACACACACACGAATTTCTTCCAGTAGCTGGATTAAACATACCATTTAGAAAGCTATCTGATCTCTCTTTAAAGACTCCAGGCCATAGTGAGCCAACTGCCTCCCCTGATGAGCTGTTCCAATGTGTAATTACCCTCACTGCTAGGAAATTGTGTCTCATTTCAAAGTTGAATTTGTCTAACTTCATCTTCCAGCTGCAGGCTCTTGTTCTGCCTTTGTCAACAAGGTTGAAAAGCCCCCACTATCAGGTATCTTCCTGTTTTTCCTGCTTTGAGCAGGGGGTTGGACTAGGTGACCTCCTGAGGTTTCTTCCAACCCTGATATTCTATGATTCTATGCTCTTTTTTGTATGTTTACCTAAACCACCCTTGCTGCAATTTAAGCCCATTGCTTCTTGTCCTATACTCAGAGGTTAAGAACAATTTTTCTCCATCCTCCTTATAACAACCTTTTATGTACTTGAAAACTGTTATCGTGTCCCCTCTCAGTCTTCTCTTCTCCAGACTAATCAAGCCCATTTTTTTTCAGTCTTCCCTCATAGGTCATGTTTTCTGGACCTTAAATCATTTTTGTTACTCTTCTCTTGACTTTCTCCAATTTGTCCATATCCCTCCTGAAACGTGGCACCAACAACTGGATGCAATACTCCAGTTGAGGCCTAATCAGTATGAAGTACAGCTCTCCTGTAGTATGGCCTGTGTTCTTTACTCCCAGACCTATTACCCTGCTTTTGGCTTGTTGAACTGATCAGAATACTCTGGTTTGTAGCTAGCTCTCGGCAGCCCCATTTGCACACAACAGAGGTTCCTGTTGCTTAAGCAGTAGTGCCGAGCTATGAGATGTTTTCCTCTCTGTTCGGGGAAGGATTGCTCAGGTGCATGCCATGGGAGTCCCAGGGAAGCAAACTGCTGCATCAGATAGAGATGCACCATGCTGAGCCATCCAACATCATTTCTGTTTTAGTTTAACCCATCGAAGTAGCGTAAAGTGCTCCATAAAGAAAAAGATGTTTGCATTAAATGCCCATCGCCCTAGACAGCCATCCTGGTAAAGCCACCTCAGCTGAAGGAGCAAAGGCGGGAGAGCTGGGGTAGTAGCTGCTCACTAAAATCACAGACTGTAGTCCTGTGCTGATCCCATGTCAACTTAAAATCATAACTTAATTACTATGGTCTGCTTCGTCAGCAAAACAAACACACCATTATGAAGAGAGCTGCTTTCTGACTGTAAAGCCACCAAACACTTTGCCTGATGTGGGATGTTGAGTTTTCTTGCAATCAGTGACGAGGGCTTATCCTGAGAGGTGCAAAGAGCCTGCTATGACCTTTGACCCAAAAACTGATTGATTAACTTTCATTGTAACAGCATGGGTCCTCTTGGTCCAACCTGGAATCATGGCATATGACTACAGTACTTATGAGTGTCTTTCATTTTGTCTGAAGTCTATTCTCTAAGGGATAATCCATGCCTGGCCTATGTCTCTGCCTCCAGGCTGTCTCCTCCTTACAACCAGAACAAGACATCATGATGACCCACGTCACCCCAACCTAAGTGGGATGATCCCCCAATTAATATACTAAATTGAGATGGAATTAGATAATTTGAGCTAGAAGGGAGATGCCTTTGGACCCCCAAATTCCTCCTCCAAATTCCATAGACAAAATATTGTTTTTTTTCTGGTTTCAGCCAGTCCCTGATTGGCTTCAGGTGTCCCAATCAGGCTAGTTGTTTCTACTCCTTTCTGGAAGGTTCTTAATTGGCCCCAGGTGTCTTGATTGGCCTGGAATAGCCTTTGTTTGGCTATCCAGGGAACATCCAGGACCTCTCTCTCCTCCAAATTCCATAGACAAAATATTCCTTCATGAAGGCACCTCATCCCAATTTTAAAGATGTTTTTCATCTCAACAGTGTTTCATATGAGACCAAGCAGCATCATTATTCTACCTAGATGAGCCTCTCTAGAAAAACGTGACTCCATTTGGCTTAGATTCCCTCTCAGGACTACAGCCAGTGAGTAACTGTATTAATGATATTAGCCATGCTAGCTGACATGAAGGCCTCCAGAGAGACTCAGTTACAAGCAACACATTTTAAAGCTCATTTCTGATCTTAATTTAAACTGATTTATTTTGTGCACGTGTGCTCCTGGCTTCAAGCGGCTGGTAATTTACATAGCACTGAAAAACCCCTGATCTGTTTAACAAGGCCACATCCGAGATGGGAGTAGTCCCCCATAATAGTCATTAACAGAAGCTCCCAACCAAAGACATTCTGGCTGGCTAGTATAAGGTTGATGGTGCCACTTTTACTTACTCCAAATAGTATTTTACTCTAATAGTATCATTGAAACTATGAATATAGGTTACACAACCGGACCTTTGTTCCCCACCTTGCCACATACACACACACTTCTGGTTAATTTGATAAAAATGGAGCAATTTTCAGTGTACTATGATCATGCTGCTAGCAAATATTTTGTGGAAGGACTTGAGACTCCAAATCCAGATCTAAGAATGAGCAAAAGCAAACAAACCACATTCACCCGAGAAGGATTCACCAGCTCA
This sequence comes from Dermatemys mawii, assembly GCA_007922305.1. Taxonomy (NCBI): domain Eukaryota; kingdom Metazoa; phylum Chordata; order Testudines; family Dermatemydidae; genus Dermatemys; species Dermatemys mawii. The sequence goes on along the minus strand of ML677362.1, from coordinate 2,908,938 downwards.
GGATTCCTTTTTTTTTTCTTCTCTTAATTAAATATTAAAATAAATTGGCCTCTCAAAACCACAGGCACATTCCTCACTGAATTCCCAGTTTTTCCTCCAACTGATCTTTCTCCTTGGATCCCCTCTTTTTCTTTAATTTAGTACTGAGGGGATAGGCGCTGATTTGGCAGCTCTGGAGACTGAAGTTCCATGTTTATGCAGACAACACAGATTCAAGACTTATAGTGGAAATGTAAGCTTCCCCTCTCACTGCTAAAGCATCTTACATCCTGTGACAAAGCTCCAAGTTTGTACTTGTGGGTCCTGCGCTTCCTGGCAGATTTAGGGGCCTCAGAAACTCATCTAGGCCCCAGAGTGACCTCCCTTTCTCAGTATAATTGGCAAGAGTCACCGCCTAGTGAGTTACGTTCATCACAGGCCAGTATGGAAGATGGAAAAGGCGGGGAGAGCCCGGGCCCACCCTCTACTCCAGGCTCCAGCCCAGAGACCCTAACAGTATCAGCTAAGATGGCTGACCTTTTATCCACAAAACACAATACAATTCCCTGGGCTACTTCCCCACAGCAGTCCCCACTTCTTCAAACTCCACTTCACCCTTACCTCAGGGCCTCCTTCCTTCTGGATGATACGTTGTCCAACACTCAGTCTCACCAACAGCACAATTTCCTCTCACAGCTCCTGACACCCACAACCACCTGACTAACTGGGAGGTTTTTATCTGGTTTCAGCCAGTCCCTGATTGGTTTCAGGTGTCCCAATCAGGCTAGCTGTTTCTACTCCTTTCTGGAAGGTTCTTAATTGGCTCCAGGTGTCTTGATTGGCCTGGAATAGCCTTTGTTTGGCTATCCAGGGAACAGGGACCTGCACATCCTGAGACTAATATACCGGCCTTCCAGCATTCTCTTATATCCTTCTGGTCTGACTCCGTCACAAACCCTACTAAAGTATCTTAACCATGTCTTGAAGGGACCACTTCTAGGAGGAGATATTACCCTCTTCACAGTCTTTTCAACTCTTGGCCTCTCCACTGAGTTTGTCAACAAGGGAGACAACTAGTGGCAAGTGCGGTTCTTGATGTGGATGCATGTTTTACCAGTGACTCCTCAGAGCTTACCAACTCCATTTCACATAGTGCACGAAACAACAATTTACAGGCAATAATGATTCAGTGTGGATTTGAACCACTTACTTATACATGAAAAGCCCCTAGGGTATTACCAACCTCCTCAGACATCCACTACGTAAGTAGATACTTTTAAAAGTGAATAGTAGTGCTGCTTTAAAGCAAAAAATATACACCACCTTGCATGCACTGTGGAGATGTGACAAATCCTAGGCTTTTTTACTTGTTAGGCACCAAGTATCATTGATCATAGACTATGTATCTGAGTAATAAGGCAAGTCATGTAGCATGAAGCAAAACAAATCTTCTTCCAGCTGGTGTGATCTACCCTGTTGTATGCAGCTTGGTTGTCATGGGTTGTATAGATCATATAAGCAGCACTGTAAGATATCATGAGCTCTTTCCTCACACTGTTCCTGGGATGACAGCAACAACTGGCAGGACAGTTGTGGTCCTGGACTGTAACTGGGCAAAGAGATCCAAAAGTGTGACTGGAAGAAGACCCAACTGGGATTTCACAGTGGAGGTACAATAGGGGTTTTTGAAATGATAGATTGTGATTTTCTTTAGTTGTTTGCTATATTTCCTCTTGGGAGAAGTAAGAAGAATTGCCATATCAGATCAGACCCATAGTCCACATGGCAGTCTCCAGTTTGGGTGGCTCTTATTCATACAAGCTTTAGTGCTATTTAAATTATTGATATTAAATCATTATTAGAGAAGCTGATTTGATGTCCTGACTTTTGTAAAGATTGACTCCTACTCTGGGAACCACTATCTTCATAGTAGCACTGGATGAAGATGGCAGGACCCTTGACCTAAACTCTGATGTGTAGTTACAAAAGGCTGAGGCTCACATCCTCAAAAGTATTTAGGTGCTTAACTCACATTGAATTCAATGGGAATTAGGTACTTAAGTATCTTTGAGGATCTGAGCCTCAGTCTACAAATACTTCCATAGTGGATTGTGAGAGACAGGATTAACTCAGGGTATCACATGTGGTTGTTGGTATGAATTTGAGGATATGGCTCTCCAGTGTTCTTTTGCATCAGGACAAAAGCTAATTCAAGAGATGGACTGGAACCAAACCCCTGAATACAAACACCCCTGAACTACAGGGAAGTTCAGAACTGAAGCCAAAGTTTGTGGCCAGCCTCTCTCTCTCTTCTCTTCAGCTCACTTATTCTTAGTTACAGGTCTAGCAAGAGATTGGATTGCTCAGGGGACAGGTAATAGGATGAAAAGTCATTTATCTCTAGTTTGGTAGTAACTAACAGAGGGGTCAGGGAGGACATTGGTGAGGAGTTCTGGACTGTGTTGAAATTAGCCTAGTAGTATCAATCCAGTTTCTACTGGCCAGATGTCCCTTTTACAAAAACCATCACTGCACTTGGCTGTAATTGGCACATGCCTTTTCAGAGTCAGCAGAGAGGCCAAGGATTGATTGGGCCATTGATTATTGCCTGACACAGTGGGTAAGTGTGGCCACACTGTAAGCCTGAGACAGAGGGACCATTACATATGATATAAATAATAAACAGTTAATTAGGGGTCCTCAGCCCGGGTCTCCTGGCTAGGAAGAACAGTGCTCCCAGTCTAAGTTCCAATCTTCTGCAGATAGGGCAATAAGCAGTCTTTAGTCTAGCCTCCTGGCTTAGGCAGATAGCCAACACTGTCAGTGGCTCTGGCCATCCAGATGAGGCAGAGCAGTAAGAAATTAAGAAGTCTGTAGCCTGCAAAATTTCCTGCAAAGGCAGACAGCATACACAGTCTATGGACCTGCAGTCTTCTGGCTGGAGCAAGCCACAGACAAGACACAGATCTTCTAGCTTAGGGTGAGTAGGCCATCACTCAAGGGTTGAGGTTTGTGGCAGGGTGGTAGGAGGACCCAGCCCCATCCTACTCCACCTTTTCCCAGTCCAGGGCCCTTACAGTGGCAGGGGATCCTATGGAAACATGCTGACTCATACTACGACTGCACAACCTGACTAGTGTCTGGCTCCCCTGGGCTATTCCTATCCCATTCCATTGGTGTGGCTCTGTAGTCTGCAGGTTCTCAGTCTCCTTGGGTTTGGTGGCAGATGGCAGTCCCAGCAGCTCCTCTCCACTTTCAGTCTCCTCCTCCAGGGGTAGGCAGGGCACCGCACAGCTTGGGGTATGGTCCGAAGTCCTGCAGCGGGCTAGAGACATTTACCTCCTTCGCTGGCTCCAAACAGCTGAGCTAAAGGGCCCACCTCTTATTCTTCCTGTGCTTCCAGCACAGGAGGTGAGGCTGGCTTGGCTCCCCCACAAGGGAAAATGTCGTGGTCCCTCCATCTCAGGCTTGGAGGGAGGCCACCCTGCCTCATTACACCATATTAAAAGTGGAACTTTACAAACACTACAGGTCTTCCACTCCCAGTGAACTTGCAACCTAAGTTCATAGATGCGTGAATGGAGTGAGTTTCCCTAGTAGTGAGTTTATTGAATTGTACTGCTGCACTTCAGTTATATTTGTGTGCCTGAGTCTTTTAAAACTAGACAGGACTAGACAGCTCTGAAGACTATATTACAAAGAATAATCTTTCACTGCCCCATGGGATGGACTGGATGATTTAGTAGGTCATTTCCATTTCTAATGTCTACAAAATGGAAGATGAACTAGCCACAAACAACATGTGTAAACTGCCTGGGGATCAGAGAAAATGAGCTAGCAACATCTCATTTTCCTGCTGCTTTTATTTCCGCCAGTTACTATTTTCCCCTAACATATCAGCATCTGATTAGTGTTACACTCTTCGAAGTTGCAGCAACTATTCATGCTCAGTCAGCTTCTTCCAACTAGGCATGGCAAAACCCTTGATGTCAGGTAGATTACTTGCTGACAGGCTTTTAATTAGTCAAATTGTTCCAAAGTTTAAACACTGAATAAGATGAATGAGAAGTGGAGATGCTAAGGACAAATAACCTGTTTTGTAACCAATTATAAGTGTCCAAACACTCACAAGCAATTGTGCCAAGATAACCCATGTTTCAATCATTTTCATTCTGGGGTGTGCAAATAACACCTAGAAGTTCTTTTAAAAACTGTGTCTTATAAGAGAGATTAATAACTTAAGTGTCTGATCCAAAGCCCACTGACTTCAGTGGACCTTGGATCAGGTCCTGATTCAGGAAAGTACTTATATATGTGTTTGATTTTAAGTGTGTGCTCAACTCCCATTGACTGCAAAGCACCTAAGCAAGTTTTTAACCTGAAGCATATAAGTAGGCCCATTGACTTCACTGAAGTTACTCACATGTTTAAAGTCAGACACATCCTAAAGAACATGGTTGAACATTGGACAGATACACAGACTGTTCATATGTTAGAATGCAGTTCTTCCCCAAGCCCAGAAACCCAAACCCAGCAAAATGTTGTCATGCCCACTTTAGCGCTGCATGACAGCACTATTGATATATATGTGCCCATGTGTGTCCATGTGTTTCAGACCAGATGCTGCTCTGATTCATACCAACAGAAATCCAGGGTAATTCTACTGAAGGTAGTAAAGCTCCTCAGGATTTACACCATTGTAAATTAAAGCAGAATTAGGGATTTTGGCCCTGATTCGCTAATCAGATCTACCACATTGCCCTTTATATCCATGCAGGATCCTCCTGAAGTGGATGAAGCACTATACAGGTGCAAATGACCACTCATGAACATCCAATTGCAGAATAGATTTTAATCCTCTCAGTGCAAGGACTGTGCCTTTCTTAGTGTCTTGTGCAGAACCAAGCACACTATTGGAACTTAAATAATAATGGCATTGTTACACACAAGACTATATATAAATATTTTGTCATTTCATTTTATTATGAGTATTTATTAGATATGGCTGACATCAGAGCTGCTGACTCTATATGTCTGAACTGCCATCAAAAGCATAAGGATATTGTCTATAATGCACCATGGTACTCAGAGATGCTATGAGCAAATCCACTCCTTGGATGCTTTATCAAAGTGAGGAGAATCTGAATATCACCAGCCTACATCTCTGTCACCAACAATGCCACCAGGCACTGGGCTGCAAGGCTACAACTATAAGGGGTCATCACACCATAGAGAGCTTGTATTTCCCTCTGTCACAGCCTTAGATCTCTTGCCCCTGCTGGATACTCACCAGGCTGTTGTTTATCATTCCCAACACTGGAGCTGAGTGCTTTTTGCTCCTTTTTGATCTGGGGAGGCTTTAAGCACTCTCTTGTTCTTTGGCCTCTCAGCTTATTCCCTAGACATTCTGCCTGTAACTCTTTTTGGAAATGATATCCCATAGTCCAGCTTCCCAGGTCCCAAGACCAGCACTGAACCCTCCAAGACTCTTCAGTAGCTTAAGCACACCTTTCACAAAGGTCCACCCTTGTTTGTAATCTAATTCTTCATTTACTTCTTCAGTGACATAGGATAGTTGAAACAAATAACTGACAGACTTAACTGAGAGATTGCTAAACCAATCACTCTTTACTTTAGAAGGCACAAAAGAGTTACAGATCTAGGTGTGACAATATGCTCCATATCGTCATAGTGATATTGTTTTGATATTTATATGGCACAACTAAAATGTGTTCTGTGCAAAATGGGTCATGTGAGGTATCATTGGAAAGATTATGATTTATTGAATATGATTGTCCTACTTGTATTCATGTATCGTTTCCATATCTGAAATTAGAAATATGAACTATGTATCAATTACAAAAGTCTTTGCACCTGGGGAATGCCCACCAGACAAAATACAATCAATATGGCTGGCTAGTCAATGGATCATTAAGGAGAACAATAGGACTTTGAAGACGCTAATTTCTCACCTTCCCGAGAAGCTTCCTGGGATGCTGCTTTGACACTGAATGGCCATTTGATCATATCACCTGGTACCGAATGGAGAGAGGGAAATAGCGGTGTCCCCCAGGGCTCTGTTCTGGGATCAGTTCTATTCAATATATTCAGAAATAATCTGGAAAAAGGGGTAAAAAATGAGGTGGCAAAATTTTCAGATGATATAAAATTACTAAAGCTAGTTAACAACCAGGCAGACTGCAAAGAGCTACAAAAAGATCTCTCAAAACTGGGTGACTGGGCAACAAAATGGCAGATGAAATTTAATGTCGATAACTGCAAAGTCATGCGCATTGGAAAGCATAATCCCAACTATACGTACAAAATGATGGGGTCTAAATTAGCTGTTATCACTCCAGAAAGAGATCGTGGAGTCATTGTAGATAGTTCTCTGAAAACATCCACTCAATGTGTAGCAGCAATCAAAAAAGCGAACAGAATGCTGGAAATAATTAAGGGGATAGAAAATAGGACAGAAAATATATTGCCTCTATATAAATCCATGGTACGCCCACATATTGAATACTGCATGCAGATGTGGTGACCCCATCTCAAAAAAGATATATTGGAATTGGAAAAGGTTGGGAAAAGGGCAACAAAACTGATTAGGGGTATGGAACAGCTTTCATATGAAGAGAGATTAATAAGACTGGGACTTTTCAGCTTGGAAAACAGATGACTAAGGGGAGATATGACAGAGGTCTGTAAAATCATGACTGGTATAGAGAAAGTAGATAAGGAAGTGTTGTTTACTCCTCATAACACAAGAGAATGTTATGTTTAGGGGGGCACCAAATGAAATTAATAAGACGCAAGTTTGAAACAAATAACAAGCCAACACTCACCATGGTTCGGGTGCTTGCAGAGATGTGTGTCAGTGAGAAAGTGATTGGTATGTTGCAAAAGGTGCATATAAGTTAAATGTGTCAATGCTGTGCTTGAATTTAACAATCCTACTGCTGTGCATTGTCCTCTGTCCTTCACCAGATGTGACCTTCAGGAACACCCTATGCACCCTGCCGACCGTCTCTGCCAGATAAGAAAAAGGCCAGACACAGCAAAGAAGATACGTTCTGGGAGGTACTGCAGTACTCCACTACAGAGAAAAGATAGCAAAAGGAGTTTTGGGAAGCTGAAAGACAGAACAGAAAAGAGAATCAAGCATTTTCTAGGGATGCAACTGATGATAATAGTAAAGGAGGAGCAAATAGAAATGCTCAAGTCTTCAATAACGCTGCAGAGTGAGAAGACTGGACTCGAACTTCTCTGCAGCACATGTACAATTCTTTACCAGGACCCATCCCACACCCACTCCACGCACATATTCCTTTCTGCTTTCTGGGACTCCTCAATTTCCCCTTCACTCCACCCCCTTGCACAACATTCAGAATGATAGCTGGACCTACACACAGTTGTGAGGGTTTGCCATTTACCAGTCCCTCCTTTCCCAACAAGCATCTGTGTTTTGGTGAGTGTCACTATGCTTTTTATTGATCAATAAAGGCAAAGTTGTATAACGGTAAATTACATTTATTTTGTTTTCTGCAAATTCATATTGCCATCACTACGAGTATATGTACAGGCATTTTAATCATTTTCTTACTGGGATATGTGGCCCCAAATGTTAACATAGCCTCGTAGGAAAAAAGCATGGAATGCACCATGGAAACCCCTCTAAGAACGATATACGTTACCGCTGCTCATTGTCAAAGTGCTTCTCCAAAGCCTCCCTGATTTAAATTACCACCCTCTGGGCTCTTCTGATAACCCTGGTATCTGATTACTCAAACTCAGCAGCCAAGTGCTCTGCCTCAGCGCTCTACCCTGAGCAAAACGTTCACCCTTAGAGTCACAGACATTATGCAAAGTGCAGCACGCGGCAATGACCACGGGAATATTCTCCTCATTAAGATCTAACCTGCCATAAAGGCAACACCAGCGTGCCTTTATCCTCCCAAAGGCACATTCAACTGTCATCTGGCACCCACTCAGCCTGTTATTGAAACACTGTTTACTGCTGTCCAGGTTCCCATGTAAGATTTCATGAGCCAGGGTTGTAAGGGGTAAGCCAGCTCTCCCAGGATCACTATGGGCATTTCCACATCCTCCACTATAATGTTGTGGGATGGAAAGAAAGTCCCCACATCAGTTTTCTGTACAGGCCACTGTTGCTGAAGATGCATGGGTAACGCATCTTTCCAGACCACCCCGCGTTGATGCATGTGAAATGCCTATGGTGAGCCACAAACACTTGCAACACCCTGGAGAAGTGCCTCTTCCAATTGATATACTCTGTTGCAAGGGGGTCTGATACTAAAATTGGAATATGTGTGCCATCTATCGCCCCTCCACAGTTATGGAAACCCATCTCTGCAAAGCTGCCCACTATTTCATGCACATTTCCCAGAATCACAGCCCTTTGTAGCAGGATGCGATTTATTTCCCTGCACACTTGGATTAATGCAGCCCCAACAGTCGACTTCCCCACTCCAAATTGATTTCCAACTGACCAGTAGCAGTCTTGAGTCACCAGCTTCCAGACAGTGATTTCCACATGCTTCCACACTTCTCTACCAAGAGGGCAGCTGTCATTCTGGTGTTCTTGTGCCAGAAAGCTGGGGCCAACTTGGCACACAGTTCCAGGAAGGTGGCTTTACACATCCGAATGTTCTCTAGCCAACTGCTCTTCATCCAACACCTGCATCATGACACAATCCCACCATTCAGTAGGGGATTTCCCCTAGCCCAAAAGTGACAGTCTACCCTATGCAGCTGCTCTGTGAATGCCAAAAGCAATGTAAAGTTGCTGCTACACATATCACACAGAATGTCAGGTGGCTGTGAGTCTTCTTCTGTTGGTAATTTCACAATTAATTGTATTGCCATGCGCAACATCCTCATGACATGCATTGTCATGCCATGTCTTCATGACACTTAACAGAGCATAAGCGATAAGTGTGTGATCCAGCCCCTCTCACTACAGATGTCAGGGTGCACGGCAAAGAATGGCCATTGAAAAAATGGCAGGAAAGAAAGCTGGAAACCATTGGAGGACTGGGACACAAAGCAATGCATGACAGAACATTTAGCGTGGTCCCAAGATGCGTCACGATCCACTCTGCCTTCCCACAACACCTAGCGACAGAAGGTGTCACCCTGCACAGTGGGATCCATACCCACAGTACATTGCTTACACTGTCGATGATGGTATCCCCCATGCGGATGTGATCTGTCACCAGAGGAGGAATAGTGTGAACAAGCTTTTCTGAGCAAAGTCTTCCCATCAGGAGATCAGTTGTTTGGTTACCAGCTCATCTGGGAGAGCAGGTTTTCCCTGAATGGTAGAAAGAGTGTTTCCATTTGAATGGATGAACATCAAGGTTTAATGATTGTATTTTTATCCCTCTGCTAGGTGGTTTGAGGAAAAATTATCCACGTATGTGTTTCAGCTCAATATGAAGGTTACAAAGCCAAGTGAAGGTACAGATTACACTCATAATCAAAATGGTGTTCAGAAAACAAAATGGAAGTTGTTTTATATAGATACTTGCAGATATCTCCTTGCCATACAGTAATCTGTCACACACTCCCTCCAATTCTAAATCTGCCTTGCTGATCTGCCCAAGAGATTTCTGCTTTATTTTTATTCTCCCTTTTCACAGTTGCCAGAATAAAAAAGAAGAGGATCCTAGAGGAATTAAGAGATTTTATTTTCATTGACTCCTCATCTTTTTCTTGACACGGCTGACAGCAGATATGGACACATATTATTCTCAGCTGCAAGCAGCAGAGGAACGCATGCAAAACTGGGGAGGTGAAAATGGTACTTGATGTAGCTTCAGTGCAAGGGATCCTGCAGAACAATGAGCTGCTCTGGTCTTCACTGTTAAGGAAGGAGGCTGAAAGACAAGGAGGGAAATATTTTTTAAAAAAGATTCATGGAGTGGAGGCTATGTCACAGGAGGAGACAGTGAAGGAGTCTATTAAAAGAAGATCAGTGGAAAAAGATGGGAGTCTAATACCTTCCAGGTAACAATATAAATGAAGGAAGGGAATTAATTCACAGCCTTTGAAAATGGCAGGATAGGAAGAAATAGCCTGAAGCTAATGAAGGAAAAGTTCACTCCAGATATTAGGAAAAAGTTCTTAACAGTCAGAACAAGAGGAAAACAGATGAAACTCCCCAGGGGAGATGGCTGAGGCACTGTCACTGCACAGATTCAAGAGGTCAGATAAGAGATTAGTGAGAATGAGGTAAAGAACAAAGTCCTATGAAATGCAGAGGGCACAGAACAGATGACCTGAGAGGGCTTTTCTGGTCCTGCTACCTATTTTATCAGTGGCAGCTTTTCTACAGAGAAGCTATATGGGTGGTAATAATGCTTGGCATGCTGTAAACATGGAGCATGCACTGCTTTGAACTGCTAGGGAGAAAATTGGAAGGAGTGTGAGCAAATCTTCCCCAAAACTCTCTAAAGCTCACGGGCAGCAGCACCTTCGCTTTTTAGGTGTTCAACAAAGAGCGAGGAGCTTAACCTTTAACCTCATTTCAGTTATCCAACCACTCTCCTGAGCCAACCCACCTGCTGCTGCCAAACAGGAGCTCTTCAAAGCAGGGTCTTTTGAAAGAGCAGCCTCAGTGAATTGTGGGCAGCCTTGTTTAAAACATTGCTGCTGGCTGCTGCATACATTCCCGAATGTTGGCCCACCACCCAGGGGTCTCAGCTGGTTTCCATTAAAACAGGCAGCTGCAAATGGCACGTGGACTTCAGCTGGGATGGGAGTCAGTATATTGTATTCTGATTTGATTTATTCATTTTTTCTGAGTGGGGCAGAAGCCTTTCCTGCTTTCCAATATCCTCTCTCAGTGGTGTTAGTTGGTTGTCTTTTATTATTATTAATTATTATTATTATTTATTGATTCACTTGCCTTTCCAGCACTCCAGTGTATAGAGATCATGAGTCTGGCCCCAGATAATCATGAAATTGGCTCTAAAAATCACATGTTTAAAATTTCTTTTTTATTTGCCTTCTGGTTTTTGAGCCTTTAGGCTACATTCAGTGATGTTTTTCTTTTTCCTTTGGCAAGAACCACACAAATTTGGACAGCCTTTTTGCTGCCTCCAAACTCTCCTGGAAGTGCTAATATTCCTTGTTTTAGAATTGTAACATAATTGTTCAATGTCTCACAACCCTCCTAATTACCTTTAGTGACTCCTCTCTCACACACACCTCCAACAGGAGTCACAACCCACAGATTGGGAAATTCTGCCCTACGAAAAGTAGCAGAAGCCCTGTTGCTTGAGTGAGTTGAGCACAGAGTGGAAAAAGCATTTAAAAAACACTAAGAACAGTGCTGAAGGGGAGGGCGAGAAAAGATGAATTAATAGGTTTCGTTTGCAGCGTTGTAGCCATGATGGTCCTAGGCTATTAAAGAGACAAGGTAGTGAAGTAATATTTTTATTGGACTAACTTCTGTTGGTGAAAGAGACAAGCTTTTGAGCTACAACGCTTTTGAAGAAGAGCTCTGGGTAACTCAAAAGCTTGCCTCATTCACCAACAGAAGTTGGTCCAATCAAAGATATTACCTCATTCACCGTCTCTCTTTAGTAGGCCGCCTCCATCTGTGCTTCTATGAATCTGCCACAGCTGACCCAACACAGAGGATCTGTGGAGATGTGTGCACACCTCTTGTTTTGGATGCTAATCCTTCATGGCAGGAATGTCACTCTATATAATTAGAATGGAGTCTAATGTAAGATTAAAAACAGGCAGTGGATTAATTAATTGTGGCAGGAAGCACACGGTTCTCCATTTCCTACTAATTAGCTGGAGCTGAACCAACACTTAAAAAAATAATACTCCACTTAAAAAAAAAAAGAAAGAAGAAAGAAGGCTGAATTTGGATCAATTCCACCATCAGTGCAGAACTTGACAGAAGGAATCCTCCAGAAGGAGAGGAACCTGTCATGGACTTGGGGAGGGGAGTAGGGGGGAATTTGTTTGTGTCTTAATGGAACGTGAGCAATCAGCCTTGCTGGCTGCTTCGTTCCCTTACAGATATGGTGAGGAATTCATAGGCCTTCTTGAAATCTGCAGCAGACAGTGGACTAAGCGTATCAGTTAGAAGACATGTGAGGGGAGAAGGGCTTGGGTTTGAGAATTTTAGTGGATTAACAGCATTTTATATTGGTTACCATTTGAATGTAGTTAAATAAGGATTATTTATTCTAATTATAAAAATTACTAAATACCCTACCAAACTGATGACATTTCCAACACTTGGGTAATTCTTTCACTATATGCCTGTATAACAAACCCTAGCAAAATATATATAAATAAATCTACAGAGGGGATGGAGGCAGGACGGAAAATGAGAGGGTAGAACCATCAGTGAATATGGAACCCAGGCTCTTCTGTACCAAAACCACAGACTCTAATCACTTGAGGGAAAGGGGAACACCACCATGTGATGTCAGTGGTAGGGTAATCGTGGGGTCAGCCACCAGAGGAAGACACTATCACTCACACTAAGCCAATGTACTATATAAGTGTCCTCTCTCAGAGGCAACCACCACCTTCAGAGGCAAACACAAGCCTCATATCGTCCTCAGTAGAAGCTATCAGACTCACTCAGGGCAGGATTTTGGCCTATCTTGGAAGTCAGCCATTTTCAGGAGCCCTGTCTTTAAAAAGATTGGGGATCTCTTCTGTTCACTAAGATCCTGCATAATAGGACCGATAGTGCTAGATCCTGGGTCCTGACACCAGCTGTTTTGAACTGCTCAAAGGGTGGATGGGAAAGGAGAAAGGTGGCTTAGGGCAACTTCCCCTTCCCCTTCCCCTTCCCCTTCCCTCCACCTCCACCTCCACCTCCACTCCCTTCAGGTCCCATGAAGAGTACAGCTCAGCTGGGCTCTAGGAGCTGGCTGACTGTCTCCTTGCAGATGTCATGGGCCTGCTCTGCCTGAGAAGCAGTTCCCTAGGCAATATCTGGGACTTTGAAAGCTTCAATTTTGCTTTACTTTGAGAACAAGATACAGCCAAAGCCTGCAAGGCTCCTCTCATGTGTTTGTTGTGGCACATTAACTGTATCTCCCATAGGCATTGTTTGGACCATAGCTACAAGGCAAAATTACACAGAAATGTTCCAAAGGGGATGGGATAGGTGCTAACATTTAATGCTTTAAAATCTTTGATGATGGGGACGTTCAGGCTTTGGGATACCAAGGGTCACATTGCATTTTGCCAGAAGGCCAATGCTCTAATTTGCATAAAGTTAGCATAAAGTGATGCTTAGAATCATAACATCTCTTTGTGCTGATATTGTCATTGATAGGGAATAAAGACTGTATTTTGTGTGAGCAGGGGTGTAAGTAAAATTTTTGATTTACCGGTGCGGGGGGAGGGCGCAGCTTCTCCCGGAAGGGGCAGGGCCTCTGATGGAAGGAGCGGGGCTAGGGAATCAGGAGCCCCCCGCTGGCTAGCCGTTCCTTTTGCCCCTCTCCCTCGTCAGCAGCTGGGGGAAGGCGGGGCAAAAGGAACAGGGACCTTAAAGTGCTGCTGCAGCAGCGCTTTAAAGGACCGGGCTTAAAGCGCTGTCACAGCAGCACTTTAACGTTGCTGCTCTTTTTGTGCCCCACCCGCATCTGCAGCCCTGCCAGGTCCCTATTGGCAGGGCTGCCAACGGGGAGCGCAAAAGGGGCAGAAATGCTAAAGCGCTGCCCTGGCAGTGCTTTAAGCGGGGTCCTTCAAAGTGGCAAAAGGACCCTGCTTAACGCGCTGCCATGGCAGCGGTTTAACCTCCCTGCCCCTTCTGCGCACATGTCCCCCCTCCTGCCGCCACCACCACCGATGGCAAAAAGCAGCTACCCAGCCTCGGCGGCAGCAGGGGGGGAGCACAGAAGGGGCAGGGAAGTTAAACCGCTGCCATGGCAGCGCGTTAAGCAGGGTCCTTTTGCCGCTTTGAAGGACCCCGCTTAAAGCACTGCCAGGGCAGCGCTTTAGCATTTCTGCCCCTTTTGCGCTCCCCGTTGGCAGCCCTGCCAATAGGGACCTGGCAGGGCTGCAGGTGGGGGTGGGGCGCAAAAAGAGCAGCAATGTTGAAGCACTGCTGTGACAGCGCTTTAAGCCCGGTCCTTTAAAGCGCCACCGCAGCAGCTCTTTAAAGTAAGGTGGCAGGGGCCGGACAGGCTTTTTACCGGTACGGTGTACTGGCCCGTACTGCCTTATTTTCACCTCTGTGTATGAGTCCATCCACAATAAAAATTGGCGGCATGGTCCAGTGGATAGGGTGATGGACAGGGAACTAGTATTTTTTCCTGGCTCCACCACTAGCCAGCTATGTGACCTTATGTGAGTCTCTTGGCCTGCCCTGTGTTTCCGTTACACGATCTGTAAAATGTGGAGAATGCTCACCCACTTTTGTAAAGCATTTGGGAATCTACAAATAACAATCGCAATGTAAGAGCTAAAGATCATGATTAATTGATCATCATTGTTCTCCCCCTGCAGTGATTGGGAGCAGGTACTCAGGAGCCCCATTTTAGGACCCCCAGATTTTATAATTTATTGATTTTGCTATAAAAGTGTCCTTTAAAAAATACTCTCAGGTTGTTGCTTTTTTTACTACAGAAAAGGGCCCAAACACTGTACTGTATAGGGTAGTCATGTAGCATACAATAGATTGTCTATTTCTGTATATTTACACATGGTAAGAGACTAAGGCCAGGTTTACATTACGCTCTGGATCGATGGTCAGTGATCAATCCAGCAGAGGTTGATTTATCGCATCTAGTCTAGACGTGATAAATCGACCGCCGAGCAGTCTTGCAACATCTCCAGTACTCCACTGGAGCGAGAGGCACAGGTGGAGCCAACCGGAGAGCATCAGCAATCAACTCACCACAGTGAAGACACCGTGCTGAGTAGATCTAAGTATGCTGACTACAGCTACATTATTCACGGAGCTGAAGTTGCGTAACTTAGATCAATGCCCTTCCACTCCCCAGTGTAGACCAGACCTGAGAGTTGTGACCTGTACTCACTTTGCACAAGAGATGCCTCTAATGCTGTAGCGGGAGATTCTAATGAGTTAATGCTCCAGGCATGGCTAACTTTGTAAATGGAAGCTGTCAGCCACTGGTAAGGTTATGCAGTCACCTGCACCACCCATGGAGTCAAGTTTCCTGTGGTTCTGAACCATCATTAAAACATAGAGGGCAAAAAGGAAAAAAGGGATTGCTGAAAACACGAAAGAAACAATCACATATCCCCATTTCTCCAGGAAAAAGTGCTCTGATACAGCAAGATGGAGCAAGACAGGTAACAGAGTCAGGGACTTGCAGCAAAAGAGGATTTAAGAAAAAAGCCAAAAAGAGGACTAGGAATCCAAGTCAGGATTTTCCTCCCTCTAACCATGTGTGTCTTTCAGATTTGAATGACCTTTTATTCTTCTTCCACTCCTGATTTTCAAGAGAACAGAGTCTGGGATAATAACATTTTCAGTGTAACCATGGCTTCCCTTTCAGCCTTCAGTGCTTTGCCATTGTGGAAATAAATTGATATATTTGCATGTGAATGACTCCTATTATCACACCTGAGCTCAGGATGGATTGAGAGCTTGCACATCCAGGGGAAGAAAAAGAACAGACTGTCCTTCAATGTCAGAAAATAGTTCCGCTGTTCATCGCTCTCTCTTGTCTCTGCATGTGTGTATGGCGGGATGAGGGATGGTGGAGGGGTTCCCATTCAGTAGAGGAGCATTTAGCCATCAACGGCTGGACAGAGGGAAGGTTGGACAGAGGGAAGGTTGGACAGAGGGAAGCGTTCTCCATTCCTCTGGTGCTGACACCCAGCTGCTTCCAGCTCATGAATAATCACTGAGAGATCCACAGTTAACAGCTTTCTATTCAGTAGACAGGTCTGGCTTAATGTTTTGGGTTGGGCTGAAGGATGGCTAGTTGTTAAGTGCATTTTGGGGAGGGGATCATATTCTATTTTTAATTACAGTCTGTATGCCCAAGTATATCTTTAATACAACACACAATCCATCATCCACAGCACAGGTCATGCTGAGGTCAATGGGATGTTTGCATAAAGATCAAATAAAGAAGGAGGCCCTGAGCACAGTAACTTAATTTTAGTTTGTAGGGCCTTATCGCTGCATTCAACATCACTCATCTGGAGAATACACTCGCCGTAAGACTACCACTATTCCTTCCCTGTGTTTCTCTTCCTTTCTCAACCACCTGTCTCTGTTTCTCTCTCCACTTTCAGACTCTTCCTCTTTCACGGCTGCCCAAAACAGTGACAGCCCTATAATAAGAGCAGTGAGGAGCTGTGTGCCATATCAGTTAGCCCAAAGGTCTCCTGTGGTACAATCCTGCTCCCATTGAAGTCAGTGTCAAAACGTCCTTTGATGTCTCGAGATGCAGAGTCTAGCCATGAGGATCTCTTTTCAGATTGGCCATTGGCTCACTCTGCAACTATGGACAAGTCACTCAGACCTTTCTGAGCCCTAGTTACCCTCTTCTGTAAAATGGGGTTAATAACATTTACTTACCTTACATGGTGTTGTGAAGCTTAATAAATAAAATGTTTGAAAAGGTGCTTTGAGATCCTCAAGTGAAAGAGACTGTATTCATTGAAAGTATTATCTGAGTGACAGGGAAACAGTGCTATGGACAGGCTTGAAGCAAACCCCACAACGGAACACTCCTGAAATTCAAAGGGAGGTTTGAATCTGAGCCTGGATCCAGAGCTAAAATCCAGAGCTCCCCATCACAGTGAAATGGGCCCCTTTGACAGTCTCATTCTGAACACCTGTGATCTGCTGAATTTCCAGAGCTCTGAAATCCAGATCCAAGTTTTGCAGTTCCACAAAATGCAAAACATGATGGGTATCAGGGATTCACAGGAATACCACCATGGTTGAGGTTACAGGAGCCTGTTCTGTTCCAAGTAGGGATATGAGATGCTCGAGACCTGATTGCCCTCTCCCTTACCTGAACTTCACAGTAGACTTGCTCCTCTTTTCCAGTTGGTGTAAGTGCACAGTGAATCTTACAAGGGTTGTAACAAATTCAGATTTTCCCCAACATATTTGAATTACAAGCTGTAACTACTTCTCTAAGGATCCCTGGTGTAAGAATAATTTATACCCCAAAAGGCAGAGGCTACTTTCATAAACACAACAGATTGCTGAGGCAAATAGATAACCCTTGTCATGACTCCGTGTTCTGTGATCTCAAAAAAATATTCATTAAAATATGGTGTTTATTGCTCCAAATCCCAAACAATCATCCTTTATTATCTGAGTCAAGCTGTGTAGCCTCAGCTCAGAGCACTGCCTTCCACATGTTTTATTCCTCCTGACAGCCGGCCATAGGGAACTATATATGCAAGCAATATTTAATGGAGAATTTGGGTGTTTATTTTTCTGCTGCCAGAAGCACAAGGCCTTCCATCATACGCTGCTGTCTGGAACATTCAGCTATTATGCAGGTCAGTAGCAGTCATAGAGCAGGTCAACCAGCACTCTATTTGCACTTGGGTAATTCTATAGATTTTCAGGGGTTCTTACAAATTTAGCCATCAACCATTAGGCGGGCACTGCACTGGGGGCTTCATTTATTTACTGGAGTCTGGGGAACCCAAAAGGCTCTTGGATCCATCTCATGAAGTGCCTTGTCCATCTTCTGAAAGCATGGGGAGCACATCCAGCTGGATAGACTAAAAAATAGGGTACATCCTTTACTCTATGCATTACTGGTATCTATTTGGGGTCACTTTACGTCCTTTTAAAAATATCCTTCCTTCTTCCCTCCCTCTCATCACCCTCTCACAAGTATTTTCTGAAGTCATGTACTAAGTAGGGATGAGCCAAATAAACACTGCACCAAACTCATTCATTCACCAAAACCAAATTCCTAAAAATTCAGGAAAAGTTTGGGCAGTGCCTTCGCCTGCCAAATTTTCTCTGGTTGGGGAAGCTGGATGGATCATTCTTTACTGAGAGGCAGAATGGCTTAGTGGGCACGGTAGTAACCGAGGCCCTGAAAGACCTAGGATCAATTTCCTGCGCTGTCACTGACCTTGGGCAAGTCATACAGGAAACTGAGACATTAGAAAAGCTATCTGCAAAATGGAGAGAATGCACTGCTCTGCTTCCTAAGGGTATGGTGAGGCTAAATACATTACACATTGCCAGGTATTCAGCTACTAGAGTAATGAGGGCCACATAAGGACCTTAGACAGATAGCCTCTTTTGAAAGAGAGCAGTCAGAATCTATCACCACCTACTTTATCTCCACTGATGTTCTGCATCTGCTGCTTCTCCAGCTTAAGAACATTATCATCATTAGTAATAATATCTGAAGTCTGTCAGGAAGATGATTTGTGGAGGATGACTGCATGCTCCAGTGGAAAGGAAGAGGTTAAAAGTGGAGAGATTCAGAGAAGCATCCCACTTTTGGGGAGCTTCTAGGAGTGGAAGTCAGGTTCTCGGTGCTTTGAGGTTCGCCTATTTCTATAAAAATAAACTGTATTGTGTTAAGTGAAGCCAGCCAAAGGGATTCAGATTTGGCCTAAACAGTAGCCTTAACGTTAAATTGAATCCAAGCCTTGTTAAACTGTCCAGAATAATGGGGATATTTACTAAATCCTCCCTTTCCTAATGGCAGCCTCTCCCCCATAGCTGCTGACTGGTGCTGGAATTCAGGTTTAGGTCTCGGCATTCTAGCAGCTCAGCTGTTTCTAGCTCTCAGGAGGTTTGGGTGTGTCTTGTCTTAGGGTCAGAATGAAGAACTGCATCTTGGCTAGCCTGTGACACAGAACTCATAGGATTTAGGAACAGGCTCTTTGCTTCAATAATATCCTTCAAAAATGAATGCTTCAGGTTAATAACTCCAGGGATTAATCAAAGAAATGTTTATTCATTTTAGTCTTTTAATTTCATTAGTTTACTTGCTTTTTCGTACTATGGCACAGGGTATATGGGAGCACGCGTGATGCTGACAGACCAGCTGCCAGGCCCCAGGCCTCACTGAATGCTTACAGATGCCTAGCTGGAAACCAGTGTGGCTCACCTCTGTTTTAGCATTATCAAAATTGATATTAGATATTAAGTTGAAAAGAATGTTTTAGAATTTATAAAATGGCTGTAGGATGCTGCATGCACTGGTCTCACTTATAACCTCTATAGCCCATGGTATAAAGTTATATTGAATGTCTGCACTGTAAATCTTTGTAACTGTAAAAACCACAAGGAGTCCTTGTGGCACCTTAGAGACTAACAAATGTATTTGGGCATAATGGGTTTTAGCCCCCGAAAGCTTATGCCAAAATAAATGTGTTAGTCTCTCAGGTGCCACAAGGACTCCTCCTTGTTTTTGCTGATACAGACTAACACAGTTACCACTCTGGAACTTTGTAATTGTTTGACTCAAACAGGAAAAGAAGCATTCACTAAAGTAAAATGCTTGTCTTGCGTACAAGAATGGCCCGCTGAAGGCAAATGAAGTATTGCGTGGCATCCAAGGACAGAGGCCCTGTTGACTGCATTCCTAACTCCCTACAGGAAGGAGAGACCTACTCATGAACTCATCCCATTGATTTTGGTCTTTGGAGTGGAGGGGATAAAAAAAATCCCTGACAAGGAGAAACTGAATCTTTTTTTTATGCCATCGGGATTTTGAGGGGCAAGGGTTTGTAAACATAAGCGTGAGGATAGCTATGTGTCTTGGCATGGGTTAGCCTTGAAAGATACTTTGAATTGACAAATTACTACTTGTGTCACAGACTGAAACTCATTTGGTATATATGCTTGTTTGCTTGACCCTGTAAACAACTCTTGTTCCTTGTTCCTAATTATTAAACTTTTTGTTAGTTTATGACAGGATTGGCTAGCAGCATTGCCTTTGGTATGAGACCTAAGATACAAATTGACCTGGGGCAAATGACTGGTCTCATGCGAGTAGGAACAAGCTGAATATTTTGTGGTTTTGTTTTTTGTGTAAGTGACTGTTTATCACTAAGCCCATCTTGCCTGGATGGCAACATAGACTGAGGAGGCTCAGGGGACTGTGACTCCAGGGTAAGACTGCAACAGTGATCCAGGAGTCCACATTTGTTACCAGGTTGGTGAAATCTAATTATAGAACATACCCCTAGTTTGGGACGTCTGCCCTCCTTTGTGTGGTTGGCACTCTCAGGGCTGGTCTTCACTAGGGCAGGGGATCAACTGCAGATACGCAACTTCAGCTACATGAATCACATAGCTGAAGTTGGCATATCTGCAGCCGACTTATCTCCCGTCCTCACGGCGACGGCAGGTGGCAGCATGCTCCCTCGTCGACTTCGGCTTACTCCTCACGGGGAGCTGGAGTTCCGGAGTCGACGGGGCCAGCGCTAGCGATCAATTTCTCGCATCCTCACAAAACACGAGAAATGGATCGCTAAAACATCGACCACTGACTGCGGTAGTGAGGACGTCCCAAAGTCATGAGACACTCCAGACAGCATGACAACATGCAATCCACCTATTCTGTACTTTCGGTATTTTAGTATTCTACTGTAGAATTCTACTATGTTTCATTTGATGCAGGAGCCTGACATGAGCTATATGAAGTACAGGCATATATGACAGATTGAACTTGTGATCTGCATTTGTCACTCTTCGCAGCTTGCAGTTTAACAGCTCTCTTTGCTCTCGCAGGCGTTCATCACTGTATGAGAGGTCCATTTTCACCCACACAAACTCAAACTCGTTAGCCATAGCCATGGTCAGGCTGCAAAAGTTAATCTGGCAATCAGTGGTGCGGATTGCATGCCCCAGTAATGTATGTGTTTTCCTGACATTTCGTTTCTTTGAATATGGAACAGAATCTTAAAACCCTATTTGAATTCCAGAGCTTGAGCTGTACACAATACTGCAATCAATACCTGGTCAGTTTGACATCTAGCTGTAGGGGGAGGATTCTTTGGGAAAAGACACGATTCTCTGGGCTCCAAGATAGGTCTGTGCTTCCGTGTACCAAGAGTGAGCCGTACAAAAGACATATGAACAAAGCAGTTGACTTACTTTCAGTGGAAAGTTTTCTTAAGGACACAGGAGCCAATCATGTAAACCAGGGGTCTCACACTCAATTTACCTTCAGGCCTGTGCCAGTCTCATAGACTCACTGACTTTAAGGTCAGAAGGGACCATTATGATCATCTAGTCTTCACAACGCTGGCCCCACCCACTCCTGCAATAAACCTCTGACCTATGTCTGAGCTATTGAAGTCCACCAATCATGGTTTAAAGACTTGAAGGTGCAGAGAATCCTCCAGCAAGTGACCCAGGCCCCACTCTGCAGAGGAAGGCAAAAAACCCCAGGGCCTCTGTCAATCTGCCCTGGAGGAAGATTCTTTCCCAACCCCAAATATGGCGATCAGCTGAACCCTGAGCATTTGGGCAAGACTTGCTAGGCAGACACCCAGGAAAGAATTCTCTGTAGTAACTCAGATCCCACCCCATCCAACATCCCATCACAGGCCATTGGGCCTATTTACCACTAACAGTCAAAGATCAATTAATTGCCCAAATCATGTACTCTCATCATACCATCTCCTCCATAAACTTATAGAGCTTAATCTTAAAGCCAGATAGGTCCTTTGCCCCCACTGCTTCCCTTGGAAGGCTGTTCAGAACTTCACGCCTCTGATGGTTAGAAACATTCGTCTAATTTCAAGTCTCAGCTTCTTGATGGCCAGTTAATATCCATTTGTTCTTGTGTTCACATTGATACTGAGCTTAAATAATTCCTCTCCCTCCCTGGTTTTTATCCCTCTGATATATTTATAAAGAGCAATCATATGTCCCCCTCAGCCTTCTTTTGGTGAGGCTAAACAAGCCACGCTCCTTCAGTCTCCTTTCATAAGACAGGTTTTCCATTCTCGGATCATCCTAGTAGCCCTTCTCTGTACTGTTCCAGTTTAAGAAGGATGAATTCAAACACGGAAGACCGGAACTGCATACAGTCCTCAAATCCTCCCAGCAGGCCAATAATGTCACTGAAGATGGTATTCAGAGAAGAAAACATTTATATTGTATTTTTTACTTTGAATTTCTTAGAAATAATAAAACTGTCATACAACTTTATACAATTCTTCGCCTGCCAGAGAGATTTTAGTGTTTGCCAGACACCTAGCAACGTTTCAGTTCTGTCCTTTTGTTGATGTTTATCCTCAGTGACTGAGCAGTTGAAACCTTCAGCATAGCAGCAAGGTGCGCATCAGATAGCTGTGTTTGGTATTTTGACTTGTTTATACTCGTGGAAAAAAGTGATGCTGCCTCCATGGCTGACTCTGTCCAGCAATTAGTGATAGTAACTCTGTCTCTCTCCACCGGCAGATGGGAGCTGCAGGGCATGGTGCCTATAACAGACATTGCTGGCAGCATGTCTGCATGTGTCTCTCCTCCATGGGCCACAGTGGGGAGGCTCTCAGGGAAGGCCAGGACTTTCAGATCCCTGATGTAAACACTTACCACTGGGTGTACTACCCACTCAACAAGGCCTTTAATGAACACTGCATGACTGGGCCCATGGATTACCAAACAGGGAACCTGATAGGCCACAAAGCCCAGCACAGAATGTCGGAGCATAGAGAATAGGATAAAATGGTGACTTAGGTTTTGAGTTATCACAAGGCAAGTAAAGCAACATATGCAAAAAAAAATAAAAAATCCGAATCTTAGTCTAGTCCAGAGGCCTAGTGAAAAGTGCTCTGCACGCGAGTACAAGAGGCCTGGGATTCTTATCGTAATAACTTCAAAGACTGAGGATTTGTGGAACTAGATGGATCAAGGGATTGACAATGGGCTTTGGCTTTTTTTTTAAAAAAAACCAACAACAACAAGGAACTATAAACTATTCAGTGGCCTATGAGTTGAGGACCAATGAGAAAAAAATCACAGTCACTCCTGGTAGCATCAGGGGATCAAGCACTGAACTGTCAATGGAGACAGTTTGAGCCTAAGAGGTGCCCCCTCAAGGTGCGTATTGAAACCCATTGGCAGAGTGTGTTTGTGGAGGGGAAAGCTTGACCTGCCAGTCCAGCCCCTGTGTCCATAGGTAGGAATTCAATCTCCCAGGCAAGCCAGTACATTTAACACGGAGAGGGGGAGGTTCAAACCAGCACCCTGAAAGACAATATGCTGATTCGAATACCATGGGATCGTAAAGCTGGGTTGAAAATCTCATGAGAAAATGCTCCCACATGAGACATCCAGTAGGTCTCTTCTCTCTGGCTAATGAAAGGAACAGCATCAGTCCCTAAAGGAGCCCGGCTCAGTTCTCTATCCAAGTTATAGTGGACATGACATAGGGCAGTGATGGAAGTGGTAGGAATATTGCATTTCCCTCTTCCTCTCTGCATTTATAGTTTACCCTTAAGCATCCGACAATTAGTAGTGACAAAGAGTCCTGTGGCACCTTAAAGACTAACTAAAATTTTAGAGCATAAGCTTTCGTTCGATGCATCCGACAAAGTGGGTATTAACCCTCGAAAGCTTATGCTCTAAAATTTTAGTTAGTCTTTAAGGTGCCACAGGACTCTTTGTCACTTCTGCAATTCCAGACTAACACGGCTACCCCTCTGATTCTTGACAATTAGTAGTTGGACTAAACACAGTGTTACTGTTGCCCTTGAGGTGTCTATACAACACTGATTAAGAATATGAGGCATAAAGGACAGCATATAGTTATAGGCCTTGTTGGGTCCTTTATTCCTAAATAGTCCTTATGTTAGCTAATGTCTGTCTCTAGTTAGAAACAACAGACATAAAAACTGGCACTAAATAAGTGGTTAGCTGACGGACACTTCTAGACTGGTGTTGCTAGCAAGGAAAGCCCAAAGCATGGTTTGTGCCATTACGTGCTGCAAAAAGGTCACCATCAATTATCATCCCAATCCCACAGCCTCAAGGCCAAGCCACCAATGAGCATGGGGGAAGCACCTACAGATTCAGTTCATTGCGGAGAACAAAGCACTGTGGCTTTGTATCATCCTGCTGCTCCCTTCCTTTCCCTCTTGGCGGAATGACAGTTTAACTGAGCCGGAACGGGACCCTGGAATTATATCCAGCGGTAAATGTGTGTGTAATCAAATTGTCAAAACAGACAGCAGCATATTTCCACCACTATATAATACAGACAACACGTTCAAGACAGCGGCACTCGCACAGCTCAGGAAATAAGATGAGATGCATGCATGCTTCTGGGACTGAGTTTGAGCTTTTAATGGCTAAGCATGAGTTAGCTGTGCTGTTACTAGCCACTGTATATTTATTTTTAGGAGTGCTGTTTGACAGCCCTGGAGCTTGAGTGCTTTATAGATACTCACAAAACAGGTGAAGCACAAGTTTCTCCCAGAGATCCCTGACTCAACATGTTCCATTCCTTCCCTAGTGGGAACATTGCTGGAGGCGAGGCGGGCAGGGGGAAGAGGGTAGTTCAGTCTTCATGAACTGTCAATCCTCAGCCTCTCCACTGAGCTTGCCAGTAGTGAGTGGGATTGTAGTGGGATGGATGTACATCTTGTAAAGTGTTTGTCATGTCCCCCACCACTGGCTACCCCATCTAGACATTAACAGCCACAGCTGCCAGATAATGGAGTTACTCTTTCAGTGAAAGTGGTAGATTCCCATGTTTGGGGCTGAAGGTCCTGGATCAAACCCTGCCAACAGCCCATGATGGAATTGTTACAGACACCTCCAGGCTAGTGTTTGAGAAGTACTAACTCAATTCATTACTCTGTTCTGTTAGTGTACCAGTAACCTAGATTTGAAAGACTGTCCCTTCCAACTCCTACTCTCCTTTCCTTGTAAAATTGCAACTTTCACATTAAATGGCAAGTTATAGGGGTCAGCAGCCATTAAAGCTGGGGACCAAAACAGAATTACAAGGCAGCTCAGACCAATCACATTGAGCCTACTTAATTTCAACTGGTCTCTCATTCTGTGTGTCTGATTTTCCAGGGGAGTCTAGGAACAAAGGTAATGAATCTTTCAGGGCTCCAATAGGTTTAGAAACAGTTAAGCCAGCACATATAATGCCCCCTGCATTAAATATTAGGAGCAGATAAAGATTAACATAGATAGTTGTGGGAGGAGGAAGCAATTTGCCTCTTATCAAATGGAATTTAAAAGTATTTAGGTGAGAGACAAAAGGTTGTTGTTTCTTTCCACCCCATAGGACAAATTAGCTGGCTCTTAATTGCATGTGGCTCTTCTCTGACATCTTTCTTGAATCGTACACACTGGAACTGGACATACTATTGCAGCAGCGGTCACACGTATGACAAATAGAGAGGTAAAATAACCGCTCTACTCCTACTAGAGATGTCCCTGTTTATGCAAAGATCACATTAGCCCTTCTGGCCCAGCATCACACTGGGAGCTCATGTTCAGCTGATTATCCACCAGTCCTCAAAATCTTTTTCAGAATCACTGTTTCCCAAGGTGGAGTCCCCCCTCCTGTAAGTACATCCTACATTCTTTGGTCCTAGGTGTTTAGCCATATTAAAAACAAGTATTGTTTGCTTGCTTCCTGTTTACCAAGCAATTCATCTCACTCTGTAACAGTGACATGTCCTCTTCATTATTTACCATGTGCCCAATTTTTGGGTCATCTGCAAACTTTATCAGTGATAATTTTATGTTTCCTTCTAGGTCATTGATGAAAATGTTACATAGGACAGGGATAAGAACTGATCTCTGGGAGACACCACTAGAAACACATCCACTTGATTATTAATCCCCTTTACAATTACATTTGAGACTGGTCAGTTAGTCAGCTTTTAATCCATTTAATGTGTACCAAAGTTAATTTTGTATCATTTTAGTTTTATTATTAAATCAAAATATTGTGTGATACCAAGACAAATACCTTACAGAAGTCTAAGTCTATTATGCCAACACTATTACCTTTGTCAACCAAATTGGTAATCTTATCAAAAAACTCTATCAAATTAGTTTGACAGGCTCTATTTACCATAAACCCATGTTGATCATCATTAATGAAATTACCCTGTTTAGTTAATTATTAATCCATGATGCATATCTGCCCGAGACTGACTTTTTCTGGAAAGTTTTAGCTCAACTTGTTCAGACAATTCTAAGAGCAAGATTAGGGAGGAAAAACGTCATTTTACCTCCTATTCAGAAGTCTTACAATCATTTAATTGTTACACTCTAGTACCTCAATGCTTTGGAGCAGGATCCTGACACTGCTTTTGGTGAGGGGAGGGGACTTCCTGATGTCAAGAATTCTCCACTTGTCATTCCTGTGGAAACCTGCCCAAGTTATAAACCTCTGAAAAATGTAATTTGCATATGCTCAGTTAAGACTTATTAAAATGTGGCAGCTAAATTCTGTGAAGATTCTGTCTGCACTGAGTATGCTCCATCCCTTTTATCATAGGGATCCTATGGGTATTATCATAGAACCATAGGGTTAGAAGGGACTGCAAGGGTCACCTAGTCTAACCCTCCAGGTATCACACCCCTTCAGAGCATCTATGTGGGATTGGACTGTATATACAATATCTCTGCAAAGTGCAATTGCTGGTACCAGCCACTAGAACTGAGAGCAGGGACAGTGTCTCTCCTGGGCTCTGTATGCTCCCATGCAGTAACGTAGCTGGGAGGGTGGGCTTCAGGGGGAGTTGCCGCTCCCCCGAGCCCAGAATTCCAAAAGTGGCGCCTTTTCAACTATTAACTTTGTTTTAAAAAATTATTTTTTTCCTTGTATAAGTTAAAACATCAGACGTATTCAGACGTCATCAACAGTCAATCTGAACTTGTGCATGAGTTTCTTTCATTTAAAGACATGTACACCGATATGATGAGCACTAGCAGTAAAGCAAATTCACATGCAGAGAAACTGACCCTCACCAGTGTACTAAAATTCATGATTGCCAATGACATGTGTTCCATTTTTCCTAACCTTCTGTCATAAGTGTGAAGTAGCCTAGAATTATTGTTTACCTGTAAGGGGTTAAGCTAAAGGTAACCTGAGAGGTGGACAACTGACCAATGAGAAATTCCTCAGGAGACAAAGGATTTTAAGTTTCAGTTTCTCTCTGGGTCTCTCTCTGTTCACCTCGGCTATGGGATGAACACAGCTATGTCTTTCACTATAATTATAAGATTCTATTAAGTATTGTAGTCAGTAAGTTTACCTTCTCTTTATCACTTGGAGAGTTCTCAGTGGTGAGTGTTGGCTGGGTGCTTCTTGATATTGTAAGCTTCAGCAGAGATATCAACTGTGGGAGAAAATTGCCTTGGGGGAGAGGTTTCGTTTCTGAATCCTTTTGTTGATTATGGTAGATGCTGTTCTATTGATGGTTATAAGGGATTTATTCCTTTCTTTTTTATTTTATTAAAATCTTTCTTTTAAGAAGCTGGCTGCTTGTTTTTCATTGTGTAAGATCCTGGTTTTGGATCGGGCACGTCTTCCAGGATCAGGCGAGGTTTGTTTGTTTTTTTCTCTCAAGCTTTCCAGGGAAGGAAGAAGTTTGGGGGGTTAGTGGAAAGGGAAAGAAGGGTCCCAAACTACCCTAGACCTAGTTTGGTGGTGGTAGCATATCAGGTCCAGATACAGAAGAATTTGTGTTCTGGGGAAAAACATTTTAACCCAAGCTGGTAAAATAGGCTTGGGGGGTTATTTCTTTTTTTCATGAATTAAAGAAGATTGCTGCTGAAACAGAAAAAGGAATTCAGCAGATGTGACAGGAGAGAATTAAGCAGATGCAACAAGAGACTGCCAAATTTCAGCTCCAAGTCAAAAAAGCAAGAGAAAAACAGCAAAAATTGTATCCTCTTAAAAGTCCAGTTTGTGACAATGTTGGTATGCTATATTACTCTAAGCAGTTTTCTGTGTCTAACCCATTATGCTATGACCAAGGGGGAGGGGATTCTCACCTGAAGAGAAATAGCTGTTTGTCTGGGCAGGGTTTCTCCAAGCGTTTGTCTGTGAAAGAAAGCAGTTTGTATGTGAAGAAAGTCTCTAAGGCCATGGTTACACTGGCACTTTATAGTGCTATAAAGCCCCCACGAGCGCTATAACCTCCTCCCCGTCCACACTGGCAAGGCATGAAGAGCGCTATAACCGCTGAATTATAGCGCTATTGTTAATCCACCTCCGCATGGGGAATAAGGACTGTAGCGCAGCTGCTGTAGCGCTACAGCAAGAATGTGGACACCCACTGCGCATTAACTGGCCTCCAGCCCGTCCCATAATTCCCGTTCGAGCCACTCTGGTCATCACTTGCAAACTCTTTTGTCCTGTCCTCAGGTGACCACACGTCAGACCCGCCCTTTAAAGTTCCAGGGAAATTTGAAAATCCCCTTCCTGTTTGCTCCAGCCAAGCGTGGCGTGCTCTCAGGGAATCCTTGCAGGTGATCATTCTCATTGATCTGATTGATTGCGTGGCGTAGTCTCAGGGAATCGTTGCAGGTGATCATTCTGATTGATCATCATGACTCCACGTGCCATGCCTCCTCGCAATAGGCGATCCCCAGCATGGAGCAATAGCGAGGTGCTGGACCTCATCAGCTGTTGGGGGGAAGAGGCTGTTCAGTCTCAGCTGCGGTCTAGCCGCAGGAATTTTGACACCTATGGGCAGATATCACGGGCCTTGGCAGAAAGAGGCCATGAGCGGGACACTCTGCAGTGCCGTGTTAAGGTAAAGGAGCTTAGGAATGCGTATTGCAAAGCCCGCGAGGCAAACGGCCGCTCCGGGGCAGCCCCGGTGACTTGCAGATTTTATAAGGAGCTGCACGCGATACTTGGTGGTGATCCTACGGTCACTCCATCGATCACCATGGACACTTCCCAGCCCACCAGTGAAGGAGGGGGTGAGCAGGAGGACGAAGACCAGGAGGATGAAGAAGAGGAGGAGGAGGAGGACGAGGCAGCAGCGACCCAGGGCACGGAGGAGTCCCTGGACGCATGCAGCCAGGAGCTCTTCTCAACCCAGGAGGGCAGCCAGCCACAGCGTCCGGCGGTTGCAGGGGCCAGCTCAGCAGTGGATTGCGGAGGTAAAGCTGCTTTTCTATGGGGAAGGCTGGCAGCATGGGGTGGAAAGGGATGGGGGGGGCATTCCACCTGGAGCTCTTCTCAAGCCAGGAGGAGGGCAGGGGGGCATGCAGCCAGGAGCTCTCCTCTAAAGCCAGGAGGAGGGCGGCCAGCCACAGCGTCCGGCGGTTGCAGGGGCCAGCTCAGCAGCGGATTGTGGAGGTAAAGCTGCTTTTCTATGGGAAAGGCTGGCAGCTTGGGGTGGAAAGGGATGCTTGCATGCTTGCCTACATGTGGAATAGAGCACTGATGTAGTCTATCACATCGCGGTAGTCATCATCAGTAATCTCTTCAAAGGTCTCAATAAGAGCACTTGCAATGCGCCTGCGCAGGTTTCCCGGGAGAGCCAGCGTGGTCCCCGTCCCGGTCCCAGTCACTAGTCCTTGCCACTGTGCTACAGTGGGTGGGGGTAGCATTGCTGCACATAGGCAAGCTGCATATGGCCCTGGGCGGAAGCCGCATCTCATTAAAATCCCTTCCCTTTGTTCCTCAGTGACTCGAAGCAACGAGATATCTTCCAGGACAAACACCTATGGAGAATGTTGGAACAGTGTTCAGAGTAGGGCTCCTGCCACTTCTCGGCACTCCACCGCCCCTCCCCCCCCCCCCGCCACAGCTTTTCAGGGCAGGGAAGAAATCCTTCCCCCTGCTTGCTGCTCACACTGGGGCTCCTGCAACGTACCGGCACTCCCCACCCCCTCCCGCGGCACAGCTTTTCTGGGGCAGGGAAAAAATCATTTCCCTTGCCTCTGGAGTATACTCACCATGGCAGGGGCTCCGTTGCTGTATCTGTGCTGTCTGCGGGACAGGCAAATGGGGAATCATAGGCATGTCTGCTCTTTACAAGGGAACCACTGTTAAATGTATCTTTTTATTTTAGAAGGGTCGTCCTTCACCCCTGCGCCATCGCTCTTATCAACAGCTGAGAGGCTGAGGCGACTGAGGAAGCGGCCACGAAGGAGCAAAGAGGATCTTGTACAGCAAGTAATGCAACAGGCTGTAACAGAGAATCGAGTTGCACAGAGGTGGAGGGAGAATGAGAGCAAGTTGAGGGAGAAGGCGCGGAAGGAGAATGCGATTCACCGCCGGAAAAGCACCGATAAGCTGCTCTCATTACTGCAGCTTCAATTGCAGACTATGCAGCAGATTGTCACCCTTCAGGAGGAGAAGCACCGCACCCACCACCCCAATTATCATTTGCCCCAAATCCCTTCCCCTTCTGTGCCTCAGTACCCTCCAGGCCACTATCATCAACCAAATGGTTATCACCATCCACAGCTGACTCCAACCCCTCTGTCTTCACCGAACAACCCCCAAACCCCGGACCATTATCCACTGCAGTCTACCCCTAATAACATGCCTTACTGCCCTCTGCAAATGGGGTTCGGGGGACATGGCCACTGTGAGGGCACTGGAGACTCAGAGACCCGGACATATTCCGATCTCTGACTGACCCCATGACACCCCCATTGCACCTCCCCTGCCTTCCCCCTCACATGCATCACAATATTTTCTTTCAGCAACCGAAGTACCTATTCAATAAATGAATTGTCTTCTTAATAAATGGGTTTCTTTATTAAGTGTACATACATTATTATAGGCTACAGAAAAGCAAATGCCTGTCCCTGTTAAAAGAACGCTCCCTCCCTCCCTCCCTCCCTCCATCTGCACCTCACTTTAGAACTAGCTTTCAGCCTCAAAATGCTCCCTCAAGGCTTCCCTGATCCTAACAGCCTCGCGCTGGTCCCCTCCAAGAACCCTGCTCTCTGGCTGGGCGTATGTGGCCTCCAGGCGTTGAACCTCCGAGGACCATGCCTGAGTGAAGCCTTCGCCCTTCCGCTCACAAAGATTATGTAGGGCACAGCATGCGGAAATAACCGCGGAGATACTACCCTCGGCCAAGTCTAGCCTCCCATAAAGACAGCGCCAGCGCGCCTTGAGATGCCCAAAAGCACACTCCACAGTCATTCGACACCGGCTAAGCCTGTAGTTGAACCTTTCCTGACTGCTGTCCAGGCTCCCTGTGTAGGGTTTCATGAGCCAGGGCATTAAAGGGTAAGCGGGGTCGCCAAGAATCACTATGGGCATTTCCACTTCCCCAACGGGGATCCTCTGGTCTGGGAAAAAAGTCCTGGCTTGCAGCTTCGTGAACAGGCCGGTGTTGCGGAAGATGCGTGCGTCATGCACCTTTCCAGACCAGCCAGCGTTAATGTCAGTAAAACGCCCACGGTGATCCACAAGCGCTTGGAGAACCATGGAGAAGTATCCCTTTCGGTTAATGTACTCGTCAGCTAGGTGGGCGGGCGCCAGAATAGGTATATGGGTCCCATCTATCGCCCCTCCACAGTTAGGGAAACCCATTTCTTCAAAGCCAGCCATGATGTCATGCACGTTATCCAGAGTCACGATTTTTCGTAGCAGGATGCGATTAATGGCCCTGCACACTTGCATCAGCACAACTCCAGCGGTCGACTTTCCAACCCCAAACTGGTTGGCCACCAATCGGTAGCTGTCTGGTGTAGCCAGCTTCCAGATCGCGATAGCCACCCGCTTCTCCACCGGGAGGGCAGCTCTCAGTCTGGTGTCCTTGCGCCGCAGGGCGGGGGCGAGTTCAGCACACAGTCCCATGAAAGTGGCTTTTCTCATTCGAAAGTTTTGCAGCCACTGCTCGTCATCCCAGACTTGCATGACGATGTGATCCCACCACTCAGTGCTTGTTTCCCGTGCCCAGAAGTGGCGTTCAACGGCCGTGAGCATGTCCGTTAATGAGACAAGAAGCTTCGTGTCAAACGCATTCACCGCTTCGATCTCGTCTTCAGACTCATCACTGTCATCCTGCATGTCAAGGATTAACTCCACTGCACACAGAGATGTGCTGGCGACAGTCATCAGCATGTTCCTCAGCAGTTCTGGATTCATTGCAGCACACGACAATGGAAGACGGAGCGCGCCTTGCTGAAACCCTTGAAAGATGGCGCCGGAGGTGGAAGGAAACACAGGGATTGCTGAGATATGCCAAAAAGCATCATGGGTAGTTGAAACAGGATACAGAATGCCCCGCAAGTGACGCCCCCCCTACCACAAGGCACTGCGCCAGATCAGGAAGAGGTGTACTGTGGGATACATGCCCTAATGCGCTGCTCTTAATGCCGTATTAAGTGCCGCAAATGTGGCCATGCTATAACGCTGGAGCATCTCAGTGTGGACATACAATAGCGCTATTCATATTGCTGTATAAGGGGACCGTTATAACCAATAGTGCTATAATCTTGTAAGTGTAACCACACCCTAAATGTCTGCCTAATGTCTCAAAAGTGAATCTGGGGTTAGCTCGAGCACAGGAAGAACTTATTGGTCAGGAAAAGGTTTCTCTGAAACAGATTACAGTGAATGGTCAGGTTAAAGCCCTAACAGAGAAAGGAAAGGGTAAATCTTTGGTGAGCGATGAGGTATTGTTGGCTGGTACAGCTTGTAAAAGTGAACCTGAAAAGGGTAACTGTAAGTTGCTGAAAGGATCTCAGTGTAGTGAGAAGAGCAGCAGTTTGTCTGTTGGGAGTGGCAAGGAAAATTTGGATGAGCCTAGGAAGCCTTGTGAGCTGATGGCTTTATCTAATCAGCAGTTTGGGAAGGTGAGGATAGTGGAAGAGAAGTGTCCCTATGCCTTACCTGGTCCCTGTGTGGAGAAGTGTGACAGGGAAGGGAATGGACCTGTGTCTGTCAGGGGTATTGACTTGCCTATGGAGGAAGCTATCCTAGCCTCCAAGCAATTGTCCGTGAACAGACCTGTGTGCTGGGACAAGGGAGGTGAGATCCCAAGCTGTGTAGCTGGTAAAGGAGAATGTGTCTCTGAATCTTCTTTGTCTGTGAAGCAGACAGAAGGTGCGGTTCAGCCTGTGATGGTTGAGAATGGTGCAGTTGTCTCAGAGTTGGTTTTGGATTCAGCTAAAGACCAGAAAGGGAAGGGTCCTAAGTCTGTGTCTGCTGGGGAGAAAGGCTCTATAACTAGGTCACATCCAGTTAGTGTCTTAGCAAAATCCCGGAGGCCAGACGATTCTGGTGCTTGTATTTTGCCTGTTGCTAGTGTGTTGCTGGAAAAGGGTGTAGCAACTCTGTCTAATCAGAGTGATACCCTAGCCAGGGCACGAGGAGAGCAGAAAGGTGATTTGGTTGTTTTACCTACTGTTGCAAAAACTGCTTATTTCCTTTGGAGTTCAGTCCAATATACCTCAAAGGACAGGTATAACTCAGTAGACTTCTGGAAAAACAAGATTTATTGCAAGCAATAAGGAGTCAGAAGGGGTTATCACCCAAACAACTGGCTCACCTCAATACATGTGTGAAGATATTTTATACCCCTGTGTTGATTAGGGAGGAGGACTTTCAATCCACTTACACAGGTGGGAACACTTAATGGCTATTACATCCATTGTTGGTATTAATCTATTTCATTTACCTGTCTGGTAAGCAGGAGGTTCAAAACACTTAGGGGTACTCAGACACTATGACGCCTGCACAGCTGTGACAGGGTGAATGCAAGTTTAAAATGCATGTTAAACTAGGGGTCAATAGTACATATACAGGGAGTGAGATTATAAATCTAAGGTTATTTTAAAATCATACTACAACATTCTAAGTTACATTTTCCTAACAATCATTTTCTTAACACTACCCACTGACTGACAACAGGTAGCAAGAAGGAAGAGATTCCTGAACTGGTGTGTGGCAAAGGGAAGGAGAATGCTTCTAACCTCCTATCCAGTGAGTCTATGAGTTTGCCTGAAAGGGGATTGTATAGAAATCCGCCTAATAGGCAAAGTGTGATCATGGATGTGAGGGAAGCCCAGAAAAAATCTGTTGTTGCTCAGGAAAGTGTTCCTTTGGAGCAAGCCCTAGGTGAAGAGGATAAGGTCAGGATTTTTGTGAGGGGTAGATTTTTGCCTAAAGAAATTCCTGAGGAAAAAGATCCTAATCTGTGCAAGCAGTTTGCAGCAGTTGAAGAGTGTAAGAGTGATTGGATCCAGGAAGTTTCAGTTCCTAAAAGCCAGAAGTTTTCTGTAGTGAATGGATCTACGGATTTTCCTGTGGAGAAATTTAGTGGAGATAGCTTTGAGAAGGAATTGGGACAGCCCTATGACCAAATGGATGGTATCTCTTTAAGACAAACTCCTGTCTGTGGTGATGCAGATAACTTGGCTGACAGAAAGACTTGCTAATAGCTGCTAGCAGGAAGAACCCTCTAGATCTGCCAGGGAATTCTGTTAGGCAAGAGAGAGCAGGGTTTGATCCTTCAGGGCAAGGAGAAAAAAGAGAATCTGATTTTGCAAAGGGGAGCCATAAAGTGACCCTAAGAGGCCAAAACTCCAATGGTATTGAGCCAAAAGTGGGGCCTGACAAACTTGATTGTAAATGGACACTTGCAATGAACTTGTTGTTATTGCTAATGGTAATTTGTGTAACTACTGTGTTGTTATCAGCAAAGACTGTAAGAATGTACAATGTGCCTAATCTTTTGGAAAATCCCTTAAACATGTTAAGAGGAATATATGAGAACACACTTTGTGTTAAATGGCCTTGTTCTACTAATGTTCCACAGTTAATGCCTGTAAACAGTGTTGAAACTTTTCACAAGGGAAAAGACATGCCAGACCTAATGTGCTGTATGAAAAGGGAAACTGAGGCACACTACCATATGGCTTCCATGGCTAAATGCCAACATTTCTGTACTCTGGACAACGTTAATATCTGTATGGGTCTGATGTTAATTGGCTTCCAGGCACTTGCCAGAAGCTGTATAAAGTAGCTGTTGTCTTTAGCTCTTGGCAAGATCATATGAGACATACAGGAATCATGCTGCAAGAGCAGATCCTGTCCACTATTGTTCTAACCAAGTGGTACCTTGAATTTGTAAAGAGATTCTATCATGTTACTGAACATGACTTGGGTAAACTAGCTGTGGTAAGACAGACCCAGGGATGGGGAGCTTTTGGGATGCAGTCAGTGCTGTTTTGTCATCCCTTCCTGCATCAATTTTGCATTGGGGGTGTCATGTTACTAAAATTATCTGGGATCATATAGATCATTGGTGCAACTAAGGTCCTGTAGGGGCAGCAAATCTTAGATAAAGGGTGTCATATAAGGTGTCTACGATCAGGTTATGGTCTGCTGATTATGAGTATGCTATCTGTATGTGTGTATCATTTTTGTAGTTGAAGTTATGAATATTGACTCTGAACTGTCTGTCTTTCCAAATATTGTGCTATGCTGTTGGGGACATTTCAGAGCCCTTGGTGTTAAGTGTTGCTCGCCATGCTTGATGGCCCATTAAGGACTATCAGCTATCCAATGGACCCATTAAGGGAAGGCAGACACATCCTGTGTCTTAGCAAGGGGGGCAGGAATTGCCCAACTGATTCAAACTCCATTTTGCTGTAAGTTTCCACAGCGAAGGACAAAGAACATTCCTGCACCTGGGAAGGATATAAAAGGGTGGTATCCCATCCCCATTTCGTCTTTGATCTCCAGTCTCCAGCCTGGCTCCTACTTCTGGATGGGACTTTGCTGCAAAGGGGCAGTCTGGCCAAAGGATTGATGACCCATTCCTCCTGGGAATGTATTCCAGAGACTCTGATTTGAACCTGCAGTTATTCTACAACTGATGCAAGCCATTACTGCATGTATTTGATTTTCTTTAACCACTTCTAACCCTCACCTATATCTTTTCCCTTGTATAATAAACCTTTAGATTTTAGATTCTAAAGGATTGGCAACAGCATGATTTGTGGGTAAGATCCGATTTGTATATTGACCTGGGTCTGGGGCCTGATTTTTTTGGAATTGGGAAGAACTGTTTTCTTTTATTGGGGTATTGGTTTTTACAACCATTAGTCCCCAGGACAGGTGGTTGCTGGTGGTGATACTGGGAAGCTGGAGTGTCTAAGGGAATTGCTTGTGTGACTTGTGGCTAGTCAGTGGGGCGAAACCAAAGTCTTGTCTGTGTGGCTGGTTTGGTAACCCTTTAGGGTGGGGAAACCCCGGCTTTGGGCTGTAATTGCCCCTTGTGAAGCAATTTGTCCTGATCTGACACTCTCAGCGGGTCACACCAGGAACAGCACCGTCACAGTGGCATAGTCGTGCTAGGATCCACAGAACCAGGTCAATTGAGCTTTGGGTCAGAACCCCATGCTGTCCAAATTTGAATTTTGGGTGTTGAGAGTTTAATTGGTTAAAGAGTGGGTATAATGAGTGAACAAAGAGTATTTGAGGGCCTTGACAAAAAAGCCCTGGAAGATTTGTGTGCAGAAAAGGGAATAAGCTTTGAAAAGGAAGCTACAAATCAAGAACTGAGGGAACGCTTAGTGGCCCAGCTGGAGACGGAAGCCAAAAAAAGAAAGGAATAAATCCCTTATAACCATCAATAGAACAGCATCTACCATAATCAACAAAAGGATTCAGAAACCAAACCTCTCCCCCGAGGCAATTTTCTCCCACAGTTGATATCTCTGCTGAAGCTTACAATATCAAGAAGCACCCAGCCAACACTCACCACTGAGAACTCTCCAAGTGATAAAAAGAAGGTAAACTTACTGACTACAGTACTTGATAGAATCTTATAGTTATAGTGAAAGACATAGCTGTGTTCATCCCATAGCCGAGGTGAACAGAGAGAGACCCAGAGAGAAACTGAAACTTAAAATCCTTTGTCTCCTGAGGAATTTCTCATTGGTCAGTTGTCCACCTCTCAGGTTACCTTTAGCTTAACCCCCTACAGGTAAACAATAATTCTAGGCTACTTCACACTTATGACACCTTCCTACTTTGTACCGCATTTTTATGACCTTGCCAATAAGCAGTGCAGTTGCGGGACAATCTTTTAGCCTCCCGAAAACCATTAAGTCCTACCTGTGTTCAACAATGGGACAAGAAAGATTGTACAAAATAACACAAGTACTTATTTTGAAACTATTATCTTCTGAGTGTTTTTATTTTAAACACAAAATAAATATCTGTAATAAATTAGTTTATTCCCTGTGTGAAGTGGTGCTTTTTTTCTTGTGGTGCACGCTCCCCCTGACGTTAAAACCTGGCTATGCCACTGCTCCCATGGCTGGTGCCCAGGCAACATGGAGTAGAAAGAGAGAAGAATCTGGAACACAGAAAATGTTTCCAACTTTTGAGTGTTTGACTTCACAACCTTAATGTTCTTTTTAACATAGTTTTTGAAAGAAATTATGGTTCATATCACAATAGCACCCTGAGAACCCAACCAAGATCAGGGCCTATTTGTGCTGGGCAATGTACAAATGCATAGTAAGAGACAGTCCCAAGCACTGATTAGCTTGCACTCTAAATAGACAAGGCAAAGGATGGGAAGGTAAATAGAACTACAGACAAATTAAGTAACTTGCTCCACATCACACACAGGCCAGTGTCAGGAGCAAAACCTGAATTATCTGACTTTCAGTTGAGTGCCTTCTCCATTAGATCATGCTGCCTCCCAGACTTGGTTTTTATTTGCTTTAATTACTAGTTGTTTGAAACTACTCGAAGTTTGAACTAGTCTCAAAATAGATGGATTAATGGACGTATTTGAGTATACATATTTCCTGCACATGGGTTCTCCTTTCTTTCGGGGAACCTAACTATTCCATAGCTGTGCTTTGGGACGTTCCCAGAGCCCATCGGAAGCAGGGCATAGAATGTCCTTTGTTCTCAGTCAGAGTACTGGATGAGCTGGAGATTATAAAAACAAAAAGCAGATGCTATAAGCACGCTGTCTTTAGAGTTGATGTTCTGTTGCTGAATTCAATTTGGTTCACTGCACCAGGTCTGTGTCACCTTTCCATGAGGTAGCAAGTTGTGCCTAAAGCAGTAATTACGATGTTATCAAATGTCTCTCTGATCAAAAGCACATCCTGACTCGATCATCGTTGGAAGGATGTGTGTGTGAGACAGACTGGCACACGAAGGATTGCAATTTAATTATGCCTTCATTTGGATTACAAGTGCTCACACTGCTTTATCCTCTCCACCCCGACTCTTCCTGTAGCCTCAGAGCTCTTTCTCTGTGTGCACCTGCCTCCCCATTAGAACCTCAGTAAGGCACACACCTGCAGTGGCTTCTGTTCAGCACTCAGCATTCCAGTCACTAACCCTGTGCATGGCTGCATGTATGCACTGATACACAGTGGAGGCAATTAAAAAGAGCGAGCATTTACCAGCAGTTATCAGACAATAGCATTAGAGCTTATCCTGTTTTTTTCCATACTTAGAACAAGACGTGACTGCAGGAAATGTTGACGACTCATCTAGTGCATTTTCTAGCCCAGTTTTGAGTTTCCTATACTGTTTTGGCACTTGCAGGTATATGGTCTTAGCACATCTGCTACAAAATATTTCATCCATGATGTCTCCTCCTATGAAGAGCTAATCTCCATGCCATTGCCTTGCACTACACAGGTTGTCTCCAAAAAGAAAGACATGGGGGCTGAATAGAGAAATTGAAAAACCAGCACCCCAGTGTATATGCAGTTTTAAGGAAATATCAGTAACCAACTTGGCCAAGTGGTGTCTCATCCGAATCTGCTGAAGTGACACAGATTTGGTGGCAAGTGCCTCCCACCCCAGCAGAATAATCATTGAACTGCTGGAAGGGTTGATTTGATTCTTACATTGGGCATCCATTAAGGCAGTTTCACTTTCAGCCTTTCCTGCAGTAATACAGACACAGAATGTGCCCAGTGTTGTGCCACCACTAACAGACTGACATGGCTTCATGGGAATTCAAAACAATGCACAAGAATTGTTGCTGTAAATCCTCTTCGAGAGGTTCACCACTCAAAACCTATCTCCACCAATACCTTAACATTTGAAATGTGGGCAAACTGAAAAGTGAACTATACAGCTGCATTGCTGGCAAGCACAAATTTTTGTTCACTGTTAGATGACTCCTGCCCCAACCAGAATCCAGCCTATACATTTCTGAGGTAGACCTAGTATTCACCACACAGGGCAGGAACTCATGAGGTACAAAAGTCTCTGCCATGTTCAGTAGTACCCACATTTTAATTCAACTGCTCAAAACCGCTCGTGCTGCTAGAGATGGGTAGCTTTTACTACTGGTGTGCATGGGCAAGATGCCAGTGTACCTCCAAAGAGAATAAAAGCTGCCCAGGTCATGCTTTCAGAGCAAACCACTTGACAGATGGTGATTTGGAGACAACTGGGAACAAATACAGGATTGCCTTTCAGACCCACTGGGCTCTCTGTGGTTATGCCAAGAAGGGAGACAGGGTCAAGAATTATGTGAGAGAATTATTTCTGCTCTTAATTAAAACCTTAAAGGCTCTCACAGGTCCAGCTGGCTCCACTGAATTGTCATCTTTTGTTTCCCAACACAGTATCAGTGCTGCATCATTTACGGAGGTGTATTTGTTTAAGAGCCATCCTTGTTAAAATTCAATTTACACTGAAGCTGTATAATCCCTCATCATAATAACCTGCGAAGAAGCCCTTAACCACCCCCTCACATGCCCAGTTAGCAGGGAAATTAGCTCCGCAAAAAACATGGCCCTAATTCAGCAGTTAGGGTGTAGTTTGCATCTGCCTATTCCAATAAGATTGGAAGGCAATTTACAAGGGAGTATCACTCATCACAAACTATTAGTGCTGCATTTCCAAGTGAACAGAACTCCCAGTGGGAGTCTGTATAGGAAAGGTCTGTCTGTGTTTTCAAAAAATAATCAATGATATACAGGTCATATCAAGAGAGAGTCTTTTTCCATAGTCTTATTTATTAAGCTACTGTATTATTTTCCCATCACCTCAAATAGGGCCTAAGTTACACAAAATACATTTGAGGTGAAATGGGACATAACGGAAAGGGCACTTCCCCAGAGAACTAGAGACAAAAATCTTTAAACTTTGGAGTATACAGTTAAACATGTAAATCCATATTAGAGACCTAAATAAGAGAGCTTATTTTTAAGGGCTGTAAGCATTACAACTCTCATCAAAATATGAATTTATACAGATTTCACTCCTTTTCTTATAATGGGTCAAACTAAACCCCATAATCTAAACTCCTTGAACTTGGGGAAAGTTTGGATTTGGATCTAAAGCCTGGGAGTCAGGCCCAGTTCCACTTGCTGTTTTCCAAGGAAACATCCAGAAAAACCGGGATCAGAAAAAGGCAATACATTCTTTTAAGTTCCTTGGTGAACGGGCGCTGGGTTTGGTTTGGCTACATGGAATTCTAGTTTTCATTTAGCCACAGTAGAGAATGGCTAATGCAGTAGCAGCTCAACCTGTTATCTTGCCAACGTCACCCAGACATACATTTTCAGGGACCTTTTAAGGATTAGACTGTAGATTAGTCTCCAGACCTTTTAAACCTTTGGCCTCTTTGCTGAGACTAACTTCAGTAATGACCTTATTTAGTTGGCTCTTGTCCAATATCAGCTAGACTGAGACCACGAACTCATAAGGCACTGACCGGGCTCTGTGATTTGCACTACCTACTATACCAGGTCAGGCTTGAACTGGTGATCTAGTGATAAAAGCCAAGGGTCTATTTCCCATTACCAAGCCCTAGGGCTAGCAACTGTACTAGTGTTTTGCAATGACTGGGCCCGGTCCCTGAGATGTCCCTGACACAGTTTAAGAATGCAACAAGACGGTCCCTGGTATCAAAAAAGTTGAGAAACACTGAACTGTACTAACATGTAATAAGTGTGGTACACCAGAGCATTACTGTTCACAGCTAAAGGTTTCACCAGAAATAAAACTAGATGGTGTATTCCAAAACATTTTCCAACAGGTGGAACATACTAGTACCCTATAGTCCATGCAACGGAGGAATTGGTTTTGTGGACCTTGTTTTTAACAGGTCACCCAAAATAAATCCAGCAGCAATTCTTAGAACCAGGCTAGGTTCAGTACTGACTCGGAGGCAAGAGTGTTGACTAGGAGAAGTCCAAGGAACAATTAAGGCTCCACCCCTTGGATCCAGCCAAGCTGTTTGTGATCCAGACTCAAGATGAGGAGGGCAAATGTGGCTTTATGCCATCTTTTCAATAGCCCAGGACACAAAGGTGCCACTTCACCTGCTGCCATAAGTTAAAGCAGACTGTCAACTGTTCAAACCTATACTGGCTTTCAACAGTCCCCTATGACCTCAGGTCCCGCCAAAAGGTCATTGGAGTGCAGTACTCTCTAGCCACATGCTCTAGCCCAACCCCACTCCCTCCAGCAGAGTGATCAAGAAGAGGCTGACGTACAGATGATTATGCAACCAATGCCATGAAGTGGCTGAAGATCTGGCCTATTGGTCAGACCCCAGTCTTTCTTCTAGCTCTCTTTCCAGTTTATTTTCTGCTTCCTCCTTCCCCCTTCCTTTCTGTTGGTTTTGATGCTAAATGTTAATTGTTTTTACTATAGGGCACACGTGTCTCTTATTTGAATAACTGGCTGATATCGCATGCCAGCTGTGTTTGTACAATTGCACCTGCTGTGCTGTATGTTATACAATGACATCTGTTATTACTGTCTCCAGTTTTCTTGGTAACACATTTCGAGAACATTTAAATGATAAACAAATCATAACTTTCAAAAGAACAAAGAGTCAAATCATATACAAGCACCTACCAGCGCAATACTAGTCAGGCAACCTAAATTTGTGTGTGCAAAGTAACTGCACGCACAGATAATATCATGTGCAAAAGGCTTATTTGGTGTACACTTACCTGTGTGTGACTGTGAAAATGAACATTCCGAAGGCAGCTTCCACAGCTACATCTGAAAATGTGACCTGGGTCCTATAACATTTTCCTCAATATGGGCAGGCAAGGGGTAAATTTCCCTTCCCTTTGAAAAGTTGAGTTGTGTTGCACATTGGGATTGGAACAAGCAGATGGGAAGTGGTGCACCCTACCAGGATTTCTTTAGGGAGCCCAGCACTGTTTGCATGATTTACAGTTTCATTTAAAAAGGGGCGGGAGAGGGTGAGGGATAAAACAAAACAAAACAAAACAAAACAAAACACAAAACTCATTAGCACCTTTCCTTGCAGAGAAAACCTTCGAAATGCCACCCCAAGACAGTGTTGCAGCAGACAGGCAGCAAATGATAGGCCAATGCATGCCTGGTGGGACTCAACTGACTTCAACAATGTTACCTAGAGATGATTTTGGTCTATTGATCCAAGCTGCGAACTGTCCCCGTTCACCTCAACAGGATGTTAATGAAGTCTAATGATGATGTTACTAATGGTTGCCTAGGGGACTGATCCAGAGAGGTTAATGAGCCTGCTATTGCCTCCAGCTCAGTGATTTCCCTCCTTAGCTCAGGGGCTAGAGACACATGCTCTTAGCTTTGAAAATCAGTAGGTGGGGTCAGTTACAATAACATAAATAAATGTTATTAATTAGGCCTCTCTGGTTACTTTATCCGGAACACCAGGCTATTCCTGGAACCTGGGCAAAGCTTGAGTAAATTACCACCACCACTTTCCCCCTCCTCTACACTGATCCTTAGTTGCAGCAGTCAGTTCTTAGCAAACTCCCACATTGTTTTCGCCTTTTCA
Source organism: Dermatemys mawii (assembly GCA_007922305.1). NCBI lineage: Eukaryota > Metazoa > Chordata > Testudines > Dermatemydidae > Dermatemys > Dermatemys mawii. The sequence continues at coordinate 2,866,257 of ML677362.1, read as the reverse complement.
GCTGCCAGAAACACAAGCACAAAGAAAATTTATATATTTGCCCACAGGAGACAGCAGCTTGTGGAATCCCAGATTGGATTCCAGGCCATTGTCTCCCCAGTGTGTTGTAAGCAGTCACTCTCAGCGTACGCACAGCAAAGAAGGGCCTTGAGACAGGGATTTATACTTTGATATACTAGTAAAAATCCAATCCCTCATTTGTAATGGCCAGGGAGTAGGAGGGTGTGGGGAGAGAAAGAAGGGAAGGGGAGGAAAGGGAAAAGAGGGCAGTCATTGCAGCCCATGAAATCCATTTATGTCCCTTGAATTTAGTGAGCAATGATCTGAGTGATAGAAAATAGAGGTGTTTGCACAATGGCCCAGCCCCAGCTGATGGGATAAGGGGAAGAAGAAGAAGATAGAGGTGGAATAGTCTTATTAGAAGCCACCTAATCCATAACTTGTTGCCATCACCCAGGGATCAGGACTAACCTGTTCCTCACTGTGTATTATTCTCCAGTACTTTAGCCAGCTTCAGTGCGCCAGAAACGGGGCTTCCACTGAAACCTCTAGGTGAACTACTCCACAGCCTAATAAAGCTGAGCCTCATACTCAGCCTCAGTGCTCCCGCCATTTGAGGTTTTCTCCCCTGGCACCTTGTCTTACCCAGCCATCATGGGAGAACTGATCCAGAAAATGATTTCTTCCCGGCAACATGAACCTCTGCCCAGGATCACGGTAAATAGAAGTGCTTTACCCATACTTGCTGATGGTTCCTTAGTGCAAGCACTGAGACAATCACAAACATTGAGCCCCATCTGCTGTGAAAGGGCAGGGCTGATACCTCTGTATGTCAACTATCTATCACCATTTTCCACTGGACAGCCTGCAGCTACCTTCCATAGCAGCCTCATTCCCATTGCTTTTAATGAAATGCCTGATGGGCTGCTAGAGGTGGGGCCTTGAAGGGGCAAGGCCACATCCTTATAAATGTTTTCCTCTGCAATGAACCACATAAGGGAAGGGGATTTGGGTCTGACATTTTTTTTTTTGTCCCCAGCTGCCTGGCTAGCTAGCTGCTTCCCTACCCAGAATGTTTCAACACATTCTGTCGCGTGGAATATTTTGCATTTCTGACATTTTGTTCCCAAAGTGAAGAAGAAAAAGGAAATGTGATGTTTTCTGCAGAATGGAGATTCTGGATCCTGCACAGCTCTCGCTCAGATGTCACTACCTGTAACAGACCTGTTAGCACAAGAAGCAAAAGTGCAGGTAGAAAATTCTGAAAGTTTGCACTGGTGACAGGGTGGTGTACAGGATGGAGCATGAAGTGAGAGAAGTCAGGATGCTGGCTATTTCCTATGGGGAGGTTCATTTAAAAAATAAAATTGGGAGGCTTCCAGAATGGACAGCCATAAGTGATCACATCAAACAAATGACCTTCCCACAGTGATTTATGGGCTAATCTCTCATCAATGGTTATCACCAGGGCAGCTTATCAGTGAGTGCCCAGCTCAATTAGCGCTGCTCCATGAATCACTCCCAGAGCTGGCTCTTCCGGAGGAGGTTCACAGTGGTTTGTCATTACAGCAGATAAAGACTTTGCCTGCCCCTCTTCTCCCCCCTGCCCAGACATTAGTGCTGAAGATTAGTGAAACTCCTGTTAGCAGGCTTCTCTGGCCTAATCAGATCTCCTACTAAGTGTCGCCTAACGAGGGCACTGTGAAGTGTTCACCGGAGGGCCGGTGGTGAGGGCACGCATTGAGTAGGGGGCTCAGGACTCCAGTGGCAGGGGGAGCTGTGAGGAATCAAGGAGAAAGGCACTGAATAAATATAGAACAAGGAAAGGTGGGAAACTGAGGATCATGTAGGTGCCAAGGAGAAGGGGTAAGAAGGGACTTGCTGGAGGTGTGGTGGGTCTAGTGAAAACTCCTCTATGCCCCCCTTTCTATGCTGCCTCATATGAATAGCACAAGGGCAGCACCCCTATTGGCAGACAAATTTATCAAAAATGGAGAAAGTGGATGCTTTCTTGTGCAGAGTGGAGCCAGTCTAGAGAATTCACTGTCATATATATATATATATATATATATATATATATATATACACACACACACACACAGTAGCTGGATTTTTAGAAAGCTCCAAATAGTTTTTTAGACCAACAATAGAAGTTGTAGTTCTGCAAGTGAGCAAAATCCACTCTCATGCTTCAAGGAATAAGCTGATCAATGCCAGAGTCAGGAGAAAGGTTCTCTCTCCTCACTATTTGTAGACTGTCAGATAACGGACTTCAATTATGGGCACCAGAATAATGCCTAGGCAGCAGTCCCTGAGCCAGCTGAGAGAGAGAGACCTTCTATGGCTTATAAGATTCTGTAGTTTTACTCTCATTCTGGGAAGCTCTGGGCTGCAAGGAACTGTATTGGTGGAATATGGATCTGAACTTGCTGAGAGAATCTTTGGACCGCTAGTCTGTCCCTATAGAAATAGAGCCCAGACCTGCTTTAGACCCTAGGCCATGCATCCTCCCTTATTGATTATAAAGACGACTTCTTTCACTAATAATTTCTCAGCAACCATTGGTGCTTAAAGCAGCAGAACTAAAACAAGCTCTCTTGCACAAGACATAGAGTTGCAAATTATGATGAATTGGCTCTGAACGTGACATAGTATAGCAACAATGCTAATAAAGTAATCTATAGGACAGCATTGAAATTGGGATAAGAGAAAACCTTTTAAAACATGACAGGCTTCCCAGGGGAAACCAACTCGGACTACACTGCTATTGAAATGATCTTTCACACAGAACTTTATTGTAAGGAGGAGACATGGGGAAGAAATCTTACCTTCGCTCCCTTTATTCTCTCTAATTGTTATTCTCTGTCATATAGGTGGCAGAGCACGTATAGTGACTGAAGCTGAGCAAAAAATTGATTTTTTGGATCTGTGGCCAAACAAAAAAACAGTTTTGGGTCAAGCAAAACATTTTGTTCAACCCAAAAAGGACATTTTGTTTGTTTGCTCATTTTATTTCATTATGTTTTCTGGTGGGTTTTTTTTTTTACCATTTTATTTCTTTTATTTAATAAATCTAGCTAAATTTCTAAACAAAGCATTGGCTTTTTTAAAAGCTTCAAACATTTCCTTTAGGAATTGGTTAAATGAACCATTTTGACTTTTTCAACTATTTCATTTTTTACTCAGCTAAAACTATTTGCTGAATTCAACCTGAGTTTGTGAATAGTTTTGTTTAACTGAAAAATGCCTTATTTTGGAGAATAAATTATTTGCCAAAAATAACTTGCCTCACTCTAATAATGACCTTTACACCATTGGTCATGCCCACTAGAATAAGGACTTCCAACTCAGGCTTCTATCAGTTAAGCTAAAGGAATACTTTAACAAATGGTAGTAGAAGGCTTTTAACTTCTATGTGGACCAGCTATTAGAAGGGGACATAAAACATGTAGCCAGTGAGTTACACGGGCAGATAGTGAAAAAAACACCTGGACATAAGCTACTTAGACTGTTTCCCCCCAAATACTAATTTGTGGAATTATCTTTTTTTTTTTTCCTTGCTGGAGGAGGAAAATGTTATCCATTTTTGCTGCAAGGATCCATAATCACTGACCCTGCACCTGGGATCAAAAGAATGAACAATGTTGACCTGTTGTATTTCTGCCTGTGAATACTGACAATGCAAAAATGTCTTTGTTTTTCTGGTTGTAAGTAGCAGAAGTAGTTCAAAGGATAGTCAGTGCCCATAGCCCACTGAATACAAAGCCTAGTCCAGCTCCATTTAGAGACAGAGTAGAGAATTGACCAAATAAAAGGTCTTGCATTTTCTTCCTTATCTAGAACTGAACAAATTCACCCCCTGAAGTGATGTGGCAATGGTTGGCATCAGAGCTGGGTTGCTTGTACCTGTTTATTAGCAAGTTTTTTCTTTTACTGGAATGGTAAGCTTCCTGAGTTGTGTGTGATATTTGGACAGCTCTGCTCAGTGCTAATCCAAAGCACAAAGAGGAAGGGAAACTCAGGCCTGCATGCACAAAAGGAGTTACATGCCTAAATCCCTATTTTAGGCTCCACTCTGATTTACAAAAGTCCCGCTGAATTATATAGGTGCTTAAGCACAGTTAGTGCCTATGTTTTGGCAGTAGGAGTTCCCTATGTACCTATGTTTGAACATGCAAACTGCTGCCTCCTTCTAGGCATCTAGATGCCTATTTCCCACCTCAGCCCCAAAGTGGTCCACAAGCCAGGGGAAGATTGGCATTTGGCAGCCAGTGGAGTGCAAGGTCCAATTCAGTAGGCACCATCTGAGCACACCTACGAGATTGGACCCCTTGGGCTGCTGCCACCTCATAGCTTTTATCCCAGTGGTTGGAATACTCACATGGCACGTGAGGGTCCCCTGGTTAAAATCCCTCCTCCAGCTGACTCTGGTTCCCCAAGACTATGGGATATTGTAATGTGGAGATCCTGGGTGAAGCTGTTGCACTGAGGTTAAATAATTTAAGAGTCATTTGGGGGTGAGGGGAAGTAGGGGAAGGGAGAGAGAGCCAGGATAAGAATGACTCTAGAGCCTGGTGGTTAGCACACTCACCAAGGGTGTGGAAGAGCCAGGGTCCAGTCCCCCGGCTCCAATGACTCTAATTATCCACAGTGCAGCCTCTCCAATAGCAGAGACTGCAGCACCTCCTTAATAGACTCTCCCATAGCCCAATGGCTAGGGCACTCACCTGAGAGGTGGCACAACAACACAGAGAGGTGTCTTCTAGCAGCCTGGACTCAAGCACCTCACTCTGAGAGAGGGGTGGGGCTCACCCGCTCACCCCTTGGCAGCATCTCCCTTTGGCTAGCGTAAGCCACTCCCTGCCTAGTGTGCTGGCTTTTATGAATTGCAGTCCAGGATGGCAATCTGTCCCCATTCATTGTACGGGGAGCCTACGCTCCCAACTCAGGTTCTGTGAAGCACAGTGATGGTCGAGGTCCCTTAAAGTTAGGCTGTGTGCTATCCAGTGCCACAATACCTAACTTCTGGTGTGCATCCTAGCCGCAGTGCCTGCCCCTCTGAGGTGTTGAACCCTCTCAGCTCCTTGTACGATCCTACTGTTATTCCACAATACCCCTCGTCTCCCATTATAATTCAGTACAATTGTAACAGACCCTCAGCAGCTGATGAGGCCTAACCCTGTGAGCACACTATGAGCAATGACTGAAATGCTGGTCCTAATGTCACCAATGTGAATCGCTACAGCAGCTCTGTTGACATCACACCTCTGTAACTCCATTGAATTCACAGGGCTGCACGGGGTTGACTGAATGGGGAATTTGGGCCCATAATGGCCAAACAACATAGAAATCTGACGGCTTCTTTCTAGGCTTGTAACTTTCTAGGTTGGAAAACTCTGTGAATGTAACGCCAACAGACCCCGGTTGTTGGCAGGCAAGACCAAACCACAGATCTCTGGAGCTTAGTGCATGAGCCTCTACTGAATGAGCTAAAAGCCAACTGGCTTTTAGCTAAGGCTGCAGAACAGACTCATTAATTGCTCTCTAGGTGGTCTTGGTGACACTAGATGGGGCAGAACACCACACCCAGAAAGTGTGTCTATTACATGAAGGTGACAGAACCGCAGCCTCCAGACTTTGAATCAGGCACTCAGACAAATGGCAGCAGAGCTGATCTGAGGATGTCATGGTCTGAGGAGGGAAATACAAATGAGGCACCTGTCCACCATTCAACAGTATAAATGTGTTGCTCATGCAGGATTTCCATTGCAAGTTGACATCTGGGCCCCAGCCCTAATTATACCCTTGAGAAAACAGGGCACCACCGGTTCTTTTCCAGCTGCACAAACTGTATTTCAATGGCTGCTACAGCTTGTGCCCCTGGCTAGTGACATCTCATAGGAAGCAGAAAGCGCATGCATGTACTTTACATTAAAAAACAAAGCTGCACAGTTTGTCTCAGAAGAAAGTGATTCACACAACACGGTCCTTTATTGGCTTCCTATTGTCTCCAGTGCTTGCAAACCCAGCTCTGATCTCCCATACCCCTTCCCATCCCCACTGCAGTCAATGGGTCTGTAGAGGTGAAACAGCACGCAGAATACGGCCCCCTCACCTGCAGTCATTTGAGGTTCTCATGACATATTACGCCCATTGTCCTAGCCATATATCATTTTGGGAAACTACAGGGCCCCAAATTCTCTCCGCATTTTGCATATGGTATTCTTCTTTAATATGGTATTCTGTCTTTAAACGGCTGCCACATTCCACCTCAGGGATGGCTGAATTTCAGGGCTGGTTGATGCCGCACTATGGGCTCCTTTAAGGTGCTGTGTACCTAAGAGTAAAAGGCCTTATTCCCTGTGTAATCTGAAATCAGTGTTTGCTGATTGCAATGTGGTTTTTATTCCTCCATAGGGTTAGGAGAAGGTGGCGTTTGGCAGTGGTTCTCAAAGATAGTTCGTTGATGGGTATCAATATTCAACAGGAAAAAGACATTTGACTTCAGTGCTCCTGCATCCCCTAGATGTCAATGATCACCTTGTGCCCTAGGGAGGGAGAAGTCATCATTTGTATCTGTGCCTCTGGAGCATGGTTCAGCAATTGATAGGAAAATAAAATCAGCCAAATCCTGCAATTTATTATTTTTGTTATAGCCATTCCTAGGGGGCCAAACCAAGACTAGAGCCCCATTGTGCTAGGCACTGCACATACACATTACATATGTTAAGAGACAGCCTCTGCCCCCAAAGAACGTGCAGTCTAAATAGACCAGACAGACCATTAATGGATGCAATGAAATAACAATAAACCCCATTTTGCAGAGGGGAAGTTAAGGCACACAGCAATTAAATGTCTTGTCCAAAGTTACATAAAAAAATCTGTGGCAGACCTAAGTATTGAATCCAGATGTCCAGGGACCCAGTCCAGCACCATACCAATAAAAACAACCTTCCTCTTAAATATCTTTCCCCTTCTTCTCCACCCCTTTCTTTTCTGCCCCATTCATCTGACTGTTTGCTACCATTAACTCTTTCCTGAACCTCCACCCCTTCATTTGCCTTTTTGCATCTTTCACATCCTATTCTCTCCTCCTTGCTTCCAGCCTGTTTCCCCTCTTCTGTTCTCTCCTCACCTTTCCCATTGCCTCTGCATAGAAAATCTTCTGCAGCAGCTCCCTCCCTGCCACTTAGCCCTGTGACCTCACTCCCGTTCCTGTTATCTCATTAGTTGTCCCCTGGAATTATTTCATTTCCTGTGGATCCTCCCCTTTGGCTGGGGGGAGGTCCTTTAGCAGTGGATGGGTTTTGCCTGCCCACTTCCTGGATACCAACAGTTTTCTCACCCTGTTGGCCATTCATCACTTCAAAGATCAGAGGAAGGAGGTGACAAAAATACACATCTCAACGGAGATGAGCTAGTGCCATTATCTTATCATTGATTGTTTTTGGAAGAGAGTGACACTCAGTGTGGGTCTAAGTGAGCATTAAAGTGTGAAATTAATTTCTGTTTGTCAAATAAAGAGAAGGCTGGGGCTGTATCAGAACAAAGTGCATTCATCGTGAAATCGCTTTAGAATTCCCTGTGCTTTTTCTCTTAGTCAGTGACAATGCTGTTTGTGTTTCTGTGACTCCAGCTTGCATTCATGCAGCAGCTCAAACCACACGTACCCCAAGATTTCTAGTGTCTTCTACTGACATTCAAAACTCACTGTGAAAAGACAGAGTCTCAGGGGACATCTACATTGCAACCAGCGGTGTGATTACAGCACAGGGAGACATTCCCTCCATAGCTTTACCCATGCTAAACCATCTATCCAGAGATTCAGGTCAATTCCTGGAACAAGAACAAGTATTAAATATTCACGGGGAGGCAGGCCTAGATCAAAGTCATGCATGAGAACAGCCCTAAGCATTAGAAGTGTGACTTTCCCTGGGGAAAAGTCTGGACTGTTGAACAGCTGTGTTCCCTCAGGTCTCCAGCCCAGAGTGACTCTTACACTATTTTGCTGTAAGAACATTCACTCCTGGCCTGTTCACACACAGCCTGTAGCATGTAACTTGCTCCCAGCAGCACAATATTGAGTGCTACTAGTTAGCCACTCATGAATTAAACTGATAGATGGTATGATGGAATAGCCTAATTTTGGCAATGAATTGAGCTTTGAGTATTAGTGGTAAATATGCCCAATGGCCTGTGATGGGATGTTAGATGGGGTGGGAGCTGAGTTACTACAGAGAATTCTTTCCTGCCTGTTAAGTCTTCCCCACATGCTCAGGGTTCAGCTGATCATCATATTTGGGGTCAGGAAGGAATTTTCCTCCAGGGCAGATTGGCAGAGGCCCTCGGGATTTTTCGCCTTCCTCTGCAGCAGGGGCACAGGTCATTTGCTAGGGGATTCTCTGCACCTTGAAATCTTTAAATCATGAATGAGGACTTCAATAGCTCAGACACAGGTTAGTGATTTTTAGAGGAGTGTGTGGGTCAGATTCTGTGGCCAGCATTGTGCAGGCGGTCAGACTAGATGATCATAATGGTCAATTCTGACCTTAAAGTCTATTACTTAAAGTCTATGCAGAGGCACACCAGCAAGTTCTCTCGCCCCAGACTTTCCCCCAGAAAAGTGTGTCTTGTACCGTCCAGCACATTAACAAACAATGGAAGCTCACAGAAAGTCTGTCATTTCATTAAAGGAAAATGATATGCAACAGCCTTGTTGTCCCAAAAGGAGTTTCCCACACACTTCATCCAAACACATTGGTTAAGATAAAACAATAAGATAAGTTTATTAAGTACAGAAAAATAGATTTTCAGTGATTACAAGTAATGATGCACAAAAGTCAGGATTGGTTACAAAAGAAATAAAAGAATAAAATGCAAGCTGAACGCCTAACTTAACAAGCTAAGTGAACTTAAAAGCAAGAAGTTCTGATGAAGTGAGTTTTAGCCCACGAAAGCTTATGCCCAGATAAATGTGGTAGTCTCTAAGGTGCCACAAGAACTCCTCATTGTTCTCCATAAGCTTACAGTAGTCTGTACTAGCTGAAAAGCCTTCAAGCCAGGATCACTCCCCCAGTTCAAAGATGTTTCCTTTCTCTTTCAACTTTGTAGATGCTGTGAATAGAGATGTGGGGAGAGAGGTAATTTGTGATGTGTGTGTCCTCCATTCTCATACCCTTCTCCCCTCTTGGAAGATTATCTCCTACTATGGTTCAGGTGATAGGTGATCCGTTTACATGGAAACCTCCCAGTGTGTCTTTTCCAATATATGAAGTCTTCACTCACACCCTTCTTCCAGCCAAGGAATGGCCAAGGAATGGGTGATTGTCCAATTGATTATGCTGATACCTGGCAGGGGGTATTGGTGTCTCTTTGTCTCTGAAGAACTGGTTTGGGCCTGCTTTTCAGGAACATGTTACAGCAATATTATGCAGTGGAAATGTATTACTTTACATACAATGTTGATCCACACAGGATAATAATGTTTAGCAGATTATGATGTTTCAAATGTTACCTCACAAGGTATAATATGTACAAAATTTATCATGGTCTTGTAAAAGTGGTGAACATAATAGTTGTGACAAAACTCCAAGTTTGTACTTGTGTGTCCTGCGCTTCCTGGCAGATTTAGGGGCCTCAGAAACTCATCTAGGCCCCAGAGTGACCTCCCTTTCTCAGTATAATTGGCAAGAATCACCGCCTAGTGAGTTACCTTCATCACAGGTCAGTATGGAAGATGGAAAAGGGGGGAGCCCGGGCCTGCCCTCTACTCCGGGCTCCAGCCCAGGGACCCTAATAGTATCAGCTAAGATGGCTGACCTTTTATCCACAAAACACAATACAATTCCCTGGGCTACTTCCCCACAGCAGTCCCCGCTTCTTCAAACTCCACTTCACCCTTACCTCAGGGCCTCCTTCCTTCTGGATGATATGTTGTCCAACACTCAGTCTCACCAACAGCATAACTTCCTTCCACAGCTCCTGACACCCACACCCCACCTGACTAACTGGGAGGTTTTTAACTGGTTTCAGCCAGTCCCTGATTGGCTTCAGGTGTCCCAATCAGGCTAGCTGTTTCTACTCCTTTCTAGAAAGTTCTTAATTGGCCCCAGGTGTCTTGATTGGCCTGGAGTAGCCTTTGTTTGGCTATCCAGGGAACAGGGACCTGCACATCCTGAGACTAATATACCTGCCTTCCAGCACTCCCTTATATCCTTCTGGTCTGACTCCGTCACATAGTATAGAGTAGATCATCACAAGGAGTGTTTCAGTTCTCAAAGAGAATATGAATCTGTATTTTGCAAATGGCCACTCCCTTCATGACAGGACAAATCCCAATCTTGGATCTAAAGACTCTAGACGTTTGAAACACTGGAAATCTGGATTGGGAATTGTCGTGATGGACCCAAACCGCACAATCCAACATAGTCAAACTAAAGACCTTATGTCCCACCCCAATACTTGTGAGTGGATGTGCGGGGGACTTCTCTAGGAACTTTACTATGAATCCCTTTGCAGATACTGACTGTGAGCCATGGTAGACTCAGCTCTGCTCCAAAGTGGCAGAGTCAGTCTTGTTCCTTCTGCCTGATATGGAGTGAAATAGAGTGGTAAAATGAACAAAACATTGCTGCAAAGATGAGACAAGTTGTTTGGCATCCACAAGATCAGTTGCAGCTGTTTCTCTGAAAATGATTTTGACAGCCCCTCCCACGACGCCCTGCCTATGGCCTCACTCATGCATTATGCACCAGAACAGTCACCCCTGGATTTGGTTGGTGGGATGACTGCTATTGGTACTGCTGCCGGTGCTTTGATGTCCTCCAGGGACCCTAGTTTTATATTCTTTTGCGCTGCTGATACATCAGTGAGTCAGCAAGCCTGGCCTGGTGACGTGTTTATTTCTTTGTCAGTCGAAAATCACCAATCTCGCTAAATAAAAATCAATTCAGAAAACAAACATTCTCTTTAGATAGATTGGATAGATTAGATAGATATATTTCCCCTTTCTTCTCTGTTTGAAGCTTCTGGGGCCTGTTTGCACCATAGACACTGAAAAAACTTTGCTAAGTTTGGCTCCTGTTACCTCTGAGGATCACTGATGAAACCTTTCTGCATTTAAAAACAACACAGCCCTTGCTTCCACTAGAAAAAAATCAATTTGTTGTATAGTGATCAACTGTTCCACCACTGTCTGAGTCTGTTTATGTCCATACTAGCCATGCTACACCAATTCAAGGCCACAAGCATATTTGCCCTGTGTCTTTACTTACAATGCACTGCACCAACTGAAGTGTAATCCCAGAGTTCCCTGCACTGGTCCCCGATATAACTGGGTCGGAGTAGGAACACACTGGTATCCACTTTGGCACTCAGCAGAGGTTTTATCCTTATAAATTAAGGGAGTAGTTTCTATGAATTGTAATCAGTCTGTGTGTGGACACATGGTGCCCTTCAACTGACTGAGTACCGTTATAATTGATTGATTACTTGAGTCAAGGCAAGGCCATGGTCTGTGGGCTTACCCCCAGAATACATCCTTTTCCTCTGATAAAAGGAACCTGACAAATAGAAATCAGCTGGGAAGAGATCCTCTTTCAAGGGATTTGAGAGGGACTCTACCGGTCGTGCTGCAGAAAGGCTGGCTTGTGAATCAGCCAGGGAATCATGTAGAGGGAATAGAAATCTACCCAAAATGAGATGGCAAGGTATGCAGAATAAATAGGGGCAGGTTTGTCACCTAATACATTTAACTCTAAACTGTACAAAAGCTCTAGAAAATAGACTGTAGGGAACAAACATGCATTAGCCAGAGGAGTTTCAGACATGGAAACGGAAGCACAGAGAGCTAAAGTGACATTAGGCACAGTAAGTAGTAGAAGTAAGCAGAGACTAATATGCTTTGGGGCTGATTGTGGCTAATCAACTGAACATGAACTTTCAATGTGATGTTGTGGCCAAAAGAGCCAATGTGATACTAGGATAGATAAACAGGGGACTATGAAGCAGGAGTAGAGAAGTTATTTTACCTCATTTTTTGGCATTGGTGTGACCACAGCTGGAATACTGTGGGTTTAGTGCCCACAATCCAAGAAAGATGTGGATAAACTGGAAGGGTTCAGAGAAGAGCCACAAGAATGATAACTGGATTAAAAAACATGCCATATAGTGACAGACTCAAAGAGCTCAATCTATTGAGTTTAACAAAAAGAAGGATAAGGCATGTCTTGATTACAATCTATAAGTATCTGCATGGGCACAAATATTTAATAATTGTCTCTTCAATCTCCCAGGAAAGGCACAACACAATGGCTAGAAGTTGAAGACAGATAATTTGACAGGAAATAAGGTGGAAATGTTTAGCAGTGAGAGTAATTAACCACTGGAACAACTTATAACGTAAATTCTCCGTCAATGAACATTTTAAAATCAAGACTGGGATTTTTTTCTAAAAGCTCTGCTCTAGGAATTATTTTGGGGAAGTTCTATGGCCTGTGCTCTATAAAAAGTCAGACCAGATGATCACAGTAGTCCCCTCTGGCCTTGGAATGTATGAATCTTCTACCTCCCCGTCTTGTGCCATTCTTTCCTCCTCTCCCACTCTGGTAGATCTTTTCCATCTCTAACTCTTGGGTTCCTGCGATAGGCATTAAAGGAGAGAGTGGAATCCTCTTGCTATTGTTGCCATCTGCTTCCCTAGCCACAAGGCAATGCCAAGCCCTGTGCTGGAAACTGCTGTTAAGAGAGCCCACATATCAGAATATATGTTTTATGCAAGAGGCCTAGAGAGAATCTCCCCTGTCAAACCATCTGTTCCTGCTTCAGTGGCAGTGAGTGCTCTCCTCTGCTGGGAACGTCACATTGATTTCAAATCCTGGCACAAACAGCCCCTGTGAGTGATCAGAGACAGACAGCCATGCTCACATCTAGAATGTGCAATGAGCGAACCATTAAGTCTTCCTTTTCTTTTCTTTGGAGTCAATGAAAAAGCAATTAAGAAACACGGCATAACTTTCCATCTGAAAAACCATTTCTTGCATACATAAGCAGATGAACTCCATCTCCCTCTAGGGGTTTATTGAGAAGGGGCCAGAGATTTTCTCATTATTAACTACAATTGCCTTGTCTGTGTGGACATTATCAATAAAGAGCCATATTCCCCCTGCCATCCTCCCCAGTGAAAGTGAACATAATGTGTTTTAAAAGATATATGATCTATTATTAGCATTAGCATTATTGTGGGGCTGTCTTTGGCTTTGTGTTCAATCAAAAAGGAATTTTAGCAGATTGTTTTTGAAATCCGCCTCCTTATAAAAAAATGTTTCATGAAAAGTAGCTCTGGTTGTAAACAGTCACCTTCAAAAATATCCTTGGTGAGGTTAACAAAGCCAGCCGTCTCATTCGGTGCTATTCCTTCAGAGTCAGTACTGAGCCAAAGCCCCGGTCATGGGGTTATCTTTCCAATGATCCATTAAACCAAAGCCCGTAACATTTCCAGCAAATTGCTGCTGGGTTCCTGTTGCTCGGTGGTAACTGGTAAATATTTATCTTGATATGCACTATCTTGTGCAGTGTGATGGGGTATACAAACTCCACACAGAACAACCAGGGGCTAAGAAGTTGCTTGGGGCTTAGCCAGCTACACCCCACCACACCTGTAAGGCATAAAAGGGACTTAAAAGGGGAGCAGAACTGCTCCTTTGTTGGCAGGTCAGGAAAGAGAATAGACCTTTAGCCTTCACCTCCTGAGAAAAGAGTTGACTGAAGGCAGGAGCTTCCCAGATGACTGCTGCCTGAAGGCCCCTCCTAAAGGGAAGGGAGGGCCAGTGTCTGATGCACACTGAGAGGGAGTCATTGCCTTCTATTTCTATTAATTCAGTTTATCTGTGTTAGTTCCCTTTGCTTTTTGTTCATGGACAGTCTGCCCTGGAAGTGGGGAGACTTTACAGTGACCTGGCTGGAGGACCAAGGCACAGGAAAAGGTAGGTTGCTCGAAGAGATGAAGTAGCTGTCAGCAGGAGACACCCAGCGGGAAAAAGCTCTTTTGCTTGGCCCAGCCCTCCAAGGAGACACCTGTGGTGAGTCTTCCCCTTCACTGCAGATATGCCATAAACTCCCACTGCATTTCCAACCATTGTGATCTCAGAGGCCAGTCCCCTCCCAGACTTCAGCTCAGCGGGGAGAACAGTGGCACCTGAGACCCCAGCCCTTTTGAACCCTCTGTCACCCTTGGCAATGTCAAGCTTTGGCACTCCATGCCACAAGTCCCACTAAGCAGAAGAGGCAAGCACCCTTGCTGTTGCCCCCAAGTTAGTTCAGCACATATCTCCAGAAAGGTTGCCTTCCCCATGCTGAAATTCTCTCACCACTGCTGGGTCCAGGTCTTTCCCACCAATCCATGCTGGTTTCCCAAGCCTAGAAACAGTGCTGCTGTGAAGCTGTTCCAGGAGCCAGTCCTCTATCAGTGGCTCAATATTTCCCTCTTCTTCCTTGTCCATCTCCCAGTCCCACCGTCCCTTGTGACTTTATCCTTACACACAATTATTTCAAATTTGGTGACAATATATACCTTCAGACCAGTGGCACCGCTATGGGCACCCGCATGGTCCCACAGTATGCCAACATCTTTATGGCTGACCTGGAACAACGCTTCCTCAAATCTCGTTCACTCACGCCCCTCCTCTGTCTACGCTACATTGATGACATCTTCATCATCTGGACCCATGGGAAAGAAACTCTGGAGGAATTCCACCATGATTTCAACAGCTTCCACCCCACCATCCACCTCAGCCTGGACCAGTCTACACGAGAGGTCCACTTCCTGGACACCACAGTGCAAATTAATGACGGCCACATCAACACCACCCTATACCGAAAACCTACCGACAGCTATACCTACCTTCATGCCACCAGCTTCCATCCCGGACACACCACACGATCCATTGTCTACAGCCAAGCACTGAGGTACAATCGTATTTGCTCCAACCTCTCAGACAGAGACCAACACCTACAAGATCTCCACCAAGCTTTCTCAAAACTACAATACCCGCACAAGGAAATAAGGACACAGATCAACAGATCCAGATGTGTACCCAGAAGCCTGCTGCTGCAAGACAAGCCCAAGAAAGAAAACAACAGACCACCACTGGCCATCACCTACAGTCCTCAGTTAAAGCCTCTCCAACGCATCATCAGTGTTCTACAACCCATCCTGGACAACAATCCCTCACTTTCACAGGCCTTGGGAGGCAGGCCAGTCCTGGCCTACAGACAGCCTGCCAACCTCAAGCATATTCTCACCAGCAACAGCACACCGTGCCATAACTCCTCTAACTCAGGAACCAATCCATGCAACAAACCTCGATGCCAACTCTGCCCACACATCTACACCAGCAACACCATCACAGGACCAAACCAGATCAGCCACACCATCACTGGTTCATTCACCTGCACATCTACCAATGTAATATACGCCATTATGAGCCAGCAATGTCCCTCTGCTATGTACATCGGCCAAACTGGACAGTCCCTACGAAAAAGGATAAATGGACACAAATCAGATGTCAGGAATGGCAATATTCAGAAACCTGTAGGAGAGCACTTCAACCTCACTGGACACACCACAAAAGATTTAAAGGTCAGCATTTTGCAGCAAAAAAACTTCAAGACCAGACTGCAAAGAGAAACTGCAGAGCTGCAATTCATTTGCAAATTTGATACAATCAATCAAGGATTGAACAAAGATTATGAGTGGCTAGCTAACTACAAAAGCAGCTTCTCTTCTCTCGCTATTCACACCTCCAGTTCAGCTGCTAGAGGAACACCTCACCCTCCCTGATTAGAGATAACAAGCTGGTTCCGCCTCATTGGACTAACCTTGTTATCTCCAACCTGGTTCTTGCCTGCCTATTTATACCTGCCCCTGGATACTTCCACTGCATGCATCCGACGAAGTGGGTATTAGCCCACGAAAGCTTATGCTCTTATACTTTAGTTAGTCTTTAAGGTGCCACAGGACACTTTGTCACAGTCACTGAAGAGCCTCCTGCTGCTAGAGGAGCTGCTGCCACTGCCACATTAGCTCCATGGTGCAGCAGGCAAAGCCCCAAGCTGAATTCTTGTGGCTCAGAGTGCGGATATAGAGCCCAAACAGCCTGTGTATTTATAGTTGACAAGATAGTAGCACAGAGCATTTGTTGGGTCCATGCTGGTAGGCAGCAGTTAAAAACGGAGCTAGTCCACTCAGAAAGGAAATACGGGATGAAGACAGATGAATCATGGGATTTTTTAGAAAACTGAACTAGCCAGGTTTCCACTACGCATCCCACAATGCACAGCAAGAAATAATCCAGAATGCATGTGTGAACAATGACAGACCCCGGTCGTCAGGATCAAACCTGGGACCTCTGGAGCTAAACGCATGTGCCAAAAGCCATGGGGTCCATAGCTAAGGCTGTAGCAGACTCATTAATCAATCTCTAAGTGGTCTCAGTGCCACTAGAAGGGAGGGGACACCACACCCAAGAGGTGTATTGATTACACATGCTGCTCAGCAGTCAAGAAAAGGTGCATGGGAATTTCCTCCAAGAAAGCTACACCTTCAGTTTGCAGCAAACCAGGGTCATAGGTACACAGCAATGTGCATTGCCAGATGTCCTGTATGCGTGCTGGTCCTGGGGCTTGCATAATGTCTGTTACTGGATGTGCAGCAAAAAATCTGAGGATTAACACCTCACCGCACCTCATGTAGACGAACCCTGAGACTTGGAAGTGGATTAACCCTTATTCCCTAGAAGCTAAATCAGGGCTTAGTACAGTCCATATTGTTAAAGTTCCTAGATACTCAGAGTTTCCTTATTTCCCTTTAGAGTGTTAGCCCATCAGTGTTTTCAGAATCCTCCATTTCCCAAATCCTATTTTCCTCGCAGGTCCTGACACCAGATGCTTTAGGTTTCATCTACATCACAGTTCTAAATGCACTAACCCATGACAAGGAGGTTCCATGTTCAACCATAAACTTGCTGTTTGTGGAGTGGGATGGGGCAACACAGTTACAGAATCATGTTCAGGAAGTAAGTTAGAGTTAGAATTGTAGCCCTGGTGGAGAGTAGTTTATCAGGAACACTGTGATAGTGTTCTATCTGGCTTCTGAGCAGCCTTCTTCCAAGTCCCCTTCTCAATTCTTGCTGCTTGTTTCACTACACATTGAATAGTGAGTACTCTGTATTTTGTTCACGTTTTACAAATGTGTAATTTTTGGATAGTACAAGACGGAAAACCAAGCCAGTTCAAGGTACATAACTATAGAAAACAGTCATATCACTAACCAAATGACCATAGAGCATTGCAAAAGTTTATATCTTCACTAAACCAAAGCAAAACCACACTGCAGTGACCTCTAGTGATGCTAATGGCACATATCAGAACTAAGCTTCCACATTAAGCCTCTTAAAATAATTAGAAAAGGCGTCCAGGTTCTGTTGCTACAGATGGGTTGCATTTGCCTTCAGAAGGATTAAATATTCACTGAGTTCACTTTACAGCACACTGGGTAAAGTTTAAATTAGATGTGTGGAAAGAGCAAATTTTGTGGCGTGAAAAAACAAATTGGAGAGTTGAGGGATACAACAATGTCTAGAATGATTGTTCCAAGCCCCCAAATGGTACTTTATATGACATTTTTGAAAAATGGTGGGTTTTCCATCACAACATGGTACATTAAGAAATTTAATTGTAAAAACAAAAGTGACAGAGTCCTGCGGCACCTTACAGACCAGGGATCAGCAACCTTGGCACAAGGTCCCGCAGGGTAAGCACCCTTGGCGGGCCTGTCCCATTTGTTTACCTGCTGCATTCACAGGTTCAGCCAGTCACGGTTCCCACTGGCCGCAATTCGCCGCTCTGGTCCAATGGGAGCTGTGGGAAGTGGTGGCCAGACTAACAGACATATTGGAGCATAAGCTTTCGTTGGTGAATACCCACTTCATCAGATACATAGTGAAAACAGATCTTCATCAAAACAAAACAAAATTGAAATTGAAAAACAGAGTTGTGTTTTAAGGTAGGATCAACACAGAAGGAAATTCAACAAAATTTCACTCAAAATGATCCTATTAACTACCACACAACAGCAACAAAACCCTAAAGTCAAGTAAACAACCCCCTCACACACATGCCATTTGAAATTTCACTGGTAACTAGTGAGAGTGGATCAGTTTTAAAAAAATTAAGTCAAAACAAAAAATATTCCCATTTCTGTGAACTTTGAATTTTCTGTGATTTTTTTGCACTTCACCCTTTTAAAAAAACATTGTTGAGCACAACTGGGCCCAAACCATAACCTTCCTTGAAACTAGTTGAATCATGAGCATTAAGTGCCCACATCCCATTGAATATCCATGGGGTGTGATCACCTAATTTCCTTAGGTTCTTTTGAAAATCCTAGGCTTTGTTTCTGGTCCCCCCTGGACTCCAGAAATGCAAAGTCATATGCAAAATCCACACAAACAGAAAATAGCCTGGAACTAATTAACTCACTCAATATTTTGAAATATCAGACAACTTGGATTTGGTTTGAGGTTGGGGCGTAGATTCAGACTGATTTTTATTTTAGCCAAACTATTTCATCTGCCATTCATTTGGGAATAATAATAATTAATAATCCATCTTCTTTACCCATTGTTATTACTGCAATACCATTATTTGACATCGTGGAATGATCTACAATTATGCTCCCAGTGCTTGATGTGAATTAAAGGGAGAGCTGCAGAAAACTCATGCTAATGGCAAATGGTAGCACAGGCTGAATATTTCAACTATTGTGTATTTGCAGGCAAAGCTCCTGCAAGCTTGAGCATTTGTATGTAGGAAAGGGATGGTCTGCATTTGTGTGACTTGTTAAAAATATGTTTGGATAATTCCCACTGGCTGTTAGTGCAGAGCCTAGGGGGCAGTAAATTAATTATAATTTCACATAGGATATTAAACCTTTCACAGCAACTAATAACTGACTTCAGGGAAAAAAGGAGATGTTACTCAGATGGGGAACAAATGTAAGACAGAATGACTCCGAACCCTACTTTAAACCAAAGCTACCTTGTTTTTAAAAGTGGAACATGGTAAGAGCAGCAGAAAATATAACAAGGACAATCTGGAGTTCCCTCACAGCACTAAACACTTTCCTGATACACGTTGCCTTAATTTACATATAGGAAACAACCTCCCCTTGCATATTTGAAAGCCTAATTTTTCCACCTAATAGCTGATTGCCCAAATACCCTCTATGCATGTGCAATAACCTGTTTGCAACTCACATGCAGTAACTTCTCATTTAAGAGTTCCATGCAAAATATAGCATGCACAGAATTAGGGTGTGCCTTCTGAAAATATTAGTCCTTAATGCATCCATTACTGAACAATACAGCAGAAATAGGAAGAATCCAATGCTGTGCTCAGCTATCACACTGATGAGCAAGGCAGAGAGAGTTCAAAGCCTCAGTTTCACATTTAAGCCAAAAGAGAGCACTACCAGAGCACAATGTGTCTGCTCTTAGCACCATATTGGGACACTGGCATAAAGGAAAATATCCTAACTACTCACTCACCGACACCACATCCTGCAGTATGCAGGTATACCTCAGGGTTCTCCCTTTGAGCAAAATGCTGACCCATCTTGACTCTTAGGGTACGTCTACACTACCCGAGAGTTCGGTGGGCAGTGATCGATCTATCGGGGATCGATTTATTGTATCTAGTGTAGACACGATAAATCAGTCCCCGAGCACATTCCCCATCGACTCCTATACTTCACCTCGGCAAGAGGTGGAAGTGGAGTCAACGGCGGAGTGGCAGTGGTCGACTTGCTGCCATGTGGATGGCCTCATAAACTGACCTAAGATACACTGACTTCAGCTACACTGTTCACGTAGCTGAAGTAGCGTATCTTAGGTTGACCCTCCCCCCCAGTGTAGACCAGGCCTTAGAGAGGAGGCGATTATGGTGAAAAGTCAGTGTTTGACGGGGTTGGAGTTCCAGGCTAATAGCGCTTCCATTGAAATCAGTGGTAAAGCTCCCACTGACTTCAATGGGGCAATGATTTCACTCAAGGCTGCAATTAAAGTAGCTAGATTATAGTGGTGGGATTTTCCTCCAATACTCCTATTGAATTCAGTGGGATAAGAGTGTGGCCAACACTGGAGTCTTTTGAAAATCTTACCCTAAGTTACAAGGTCTATCAGCATTACAGTATAGAAGTTGGTCAGTCATTCAGGGAACTTGGAGAACATTAGGAAACACTGAGACTTAAGAAACTCAATCTATTTAGTGACAAAGAGTCCTGTGGCACCTTAAAGACTAACTAAAGTATTAGAGCATAAGCTTTCGTGGGCTAATACCCACTTCGTCGGATGCATGCATCCAACGAAGAGGGTATTAGCCCACAAAAGCTTATGCTCTAATACTTTAGTTAG